>JAOXYF010000009.1:16132194-16159544 GCA_028565775.1 Sternarchorhynchus goeldii
GAGAGTACGCACGTGTGTTTGTGTGTGTATGAGAGTACGCACGTGTGTTTGTGTGTGTATGAGAGTACGCACGTGTGTTTGTGTGTGTATGAGAGTACGCACGTGTGTTTGTGTGTGTATGAGAGTACGCACGTGTGCGAGAAAGTACGTGTGTTAAAGCTGACAAGCATTTGTGGCTGCTCACACTGCTGGATATACCAGTACTAGTCCTCGCCTGCAGGACGTGTGCTGGTAACAGGGGACTTCTGGCTGAGAGCCATTCATTTATCTTCTCTGCCACTTAATTAAATTACAGGTCACGAGACAGAATATGCAAGGAAACCAGAAGACCCATTCAGCACTCAAAATCACCTCAGCTAAGGACAAGGGGCGACACGTGGACACGCCAGCAGAGGACCTACAAGACCCCCTCGGAACCACAGCCTCTCGCAGGGCAGCCCGAGGTGGTTCTGACCCGGCTCTGGCCAGGTGTCTGCCAGTGCTCCAGGAGGGTCAGAGGGCTGCGGCAGCTTCTGTAGCTGCATTGGTTAACTGAAAAGACGTTTGCAAGCACTCTCCTCGCGCACACAGACTGGAGAACTCAGCTGAACTTGTGACTGGTACCAACCTTCAGTGCAAGCCTGACCCTTTTAATCTTTCTCACCCTCTCAACTGGCTTTGTGTCGATTGCACAAAGAAACATCAAATAAATAAATATAAAAACACACAAAAAACGTTGGCAGAAAAACAAGAAAGAAAAAAGGGTGTTAGTGTTGGAAAGCTGGCAGTCACTAAAGATTAGCAATATTAAGTTTAGCAAAAGTGCAGCAGCTCACCAGAATGTACTAGGAGAGGAGAAACATGGTTAGAGTGTGTCACGTAGACACACACACACACACACACACACACACACACACACACACACACACACACTCACCGGGTTTAATGTGTTGCATTGGTCTATTGGGTTCTTGTAGTCGGTCTTCAGTTCATCAAAAGCAATGATCTGCATTCAGAAAACAGTGTACATTACGCATCATATGACACAGCCCTGCTCCTCCCAGCCACTCACCCAACTTCTCAGGCGTCATCTCACTACAAAGATCCTTTGAAGACACTGCAGGTTTCACTTTGAATTAAAGCACTTAAAACGACATTAAACTTTTAAAATACAATACACTCTCCGTCCAAAATAAAGATAGGATACCTTCACCTACCAAAATCACAATGTTGGCCAGCTAGCTATATAACAAGCTAACTACACAGTTAGGCTGTTTACCTTTAAAGTAAACGAATGCCAATATATATGCATGTCATATGAACAAATGGACATAAAACGAAATCAGCTGCCATGTGTTTAAAGGATGAATGACCTTTCTTGGGGCGCGGATCGGGCACAAACAACTTTGAGCTCAAAGTGCTCTAGCTAACGAATTTAGCTACCTAACGATTTTAGCAACCTAGCTTAGCTAATAACCGGCCGGCTCACGAGAAGAGAAATACGTGTGGATAATTTCACCGACTTCCCAATCTGGATATTTAGCTAGCTATCTCCGTGTGAAGAACCGAACAGAATCAACGAAATCAATTACAACCGAAGATACGGTTCTAGATGAGTGTTAACCAGTTCACCTAGTTAGTTAACCAGCCCCGTGCACACACATATGCTAAGATGCTTAACGTCAGGCCGGGAGCATTACCATTCATTCGCGTGAGCCTGTCAAACGCTTTTCGTTACGATGGTTAGTAAACATATTACTCGATGACGTTGAGTATGTCTGTCGTTATACTACAGTGGCGTTACTTACGTGCCAGATCGCGAAGAAGATGAGGGCTGCCGTGAGTAGTAGCGCAAGCATATAACAAAAGGCCGCGAATGTGAACGCCATTTTAGCTCGAGCTCCTAGCTAGTGTGGAACTAGCACGTGAACTAGCACGAGCTTTGGTGGTGAAGTCTGAAAACTGCACGGCATCAGCGCGCGAGACTTCCAGTAGTCATATTGATAGGAATAGTCCCGACTTCGTCTTTAGTATGTATACGTCAAACATTTGATCAACTACATTTATTTAACATTTATTGATTGTTTTTTATTTTTTTGTCACACAGGAATACATTTTGATATTTTGGAAAGGGTTTCAGATTACTTTTATTTTGGTTGGTTGTTTTTGGTCTCTTCACTATGGAGACGGTATTAAACTAAACTTAGATTTCAGTTCTGTTTTTATTTTAGTTCAGACGTTATGGAGGGTTTTATAGCTACCATACTTTAGACTGACTTAACCGTCTTAGTTATTCTGTGCGAATGTTTTGTTCTATTTTTGATAACACAGGGCAGAATGAGGAGTTTCATAGAGCGTGTCTTACACCACGTAGACGAGACACTCAACCCTGAACCCTGGAACAGCTGATGTACGATGGGTCAAATTAATGTGCGAGGATTCTTATGGGGTTTAGATTCAATTACACAAAAAGTGGTTACTGAGAATTACTTATACATTGAATAATATACATTGAATTGTCTGACTACCACAGTCAGCTCATGGATCTTCCTCTCTGTTCATTGCAACATAAAGTGAAAGTTTAATATTAGGTCATTATCTGATTTATGGCATTTTAAGGGATTTATGTCAAATTTTCGATTTAATAAACTAATACTCGTAGTAAATAACAAGCACTTGTGTCTCTGATGGTGATTAAAGTTTTATTGGGAACATTGGATAAGATCGTATAAACCATGAAAAATTACAAATATTCAACACTTTGATACTTCACATGTCAAATGAAATATTGTACATATCACAGTTAATAAAAAAACTGAAGCACTGAAAAAACCAACCAAAAAAACCCCACATTTTTAATTGAAGTACACAGGAGTAAAGACTGATTACCACAAGAACAGCTACTCAGAATGCAGTGACATCATCACACTGACACCAAAAGAAGCTCTGGACAAAGAAGCCAATAGTGCAGATGTAAGACAATCTAATCTTCCTGCCATCGGTCTGACTAACTGCCTCAATACTCTGTCCCACGGCTCAGGACTGGCACCTTCACTATGGCTAAGATAAGTTTTAAAAGGAATCCATCAAAATACTAACATTTAAAACAGTGAGTGGTAGTTAGTAGTGACCAGTTATTATTCTGGTTAAGATTACCCTTATTGGTCCACAATAGTGTTCACCATGTTCCTTTACTTTGAATAAATCATTTTAACAATTAAAAATGTTTTAAAGACTCCGGAGATGGAAGGTGGTTAAGAATATCATACTGTTAAGAGATTCTGAAAGTAACTGATCTGCTCTCAGAACTGTTAATGGAAGAAGCTGTATATAATATCACAAAAAAGAATATATGTAGCATTGATTCTCTCCCTCCATTAGACACTGCATGTTACACTTCAGCAGCACAAGAGTAACTCAAATAGACCTCATGGTAACTTTAGCTGTAATGTACTGATAACACCTGTTAGTGCGTTTCATCTATACACACACAGATGTGCACACACACACACAAACAAGACAGATTCAGATTTTATTTGCTGCAACCAACCAGAAAAGCCAAACTCATGCCCTCAGTCCATCCTTCTTACACCATCTCTTCACATCATACCTGTAGAGAATTTAATTCCATAATACCTGCTGATCAGTTCCTTCAACTGATCTTAAGTAATAATAATAATATTGTCTTCTGAGAAAAACAATGTTCAATAATTTCAGACTGTGTGTGTGTGGAGTAAAGCCTACGAAAAAGAACTTCTGCTAACTCCAAGATATTTGATTCATTTGATCTTGAAGTCACCGAAACAGTCTGCAGACACACATGCTGTTCTATAACCGCCTCTTAAACGTGAATCCTCTCCTGTTCAGCTGCAACTAAATGGTTTTAGGTGTATTTCAAAATGGCAGCCTGAAAAAAAGCACGATGCTTGCACATCCTACACAAAGCATTTTTGAACACCAGTGTCCATGATTTAGAATCAAGTATTAGAGCTTCATGAGTGAACATGGAGGCTTATAATCCTAAAGCAATTCATGTTACAGCTCATATTTACCTCAAAGAATTACAGGCAGTCCAGGAGTTTTATTATTCTGTTCCTCAGCTCAGCCCTTGCAGCCACCAGAAAGGTTCCCAACTCCAATCAGAGCACTGAACACTGAGCACTGCATGTGCATTGAGGGTTTGGTTAGAGCAAATCTGGCAGGTCCCAAGGACTGTGTATGACAAACAGCAATCAAATTAATTCAATAAAGACCAGGGTGGATTTAATCTCTCACATAACCTGCTGTGCTGCATTCCACACACACAAGCAGATTCACTTCACCATAAGCACATCTTATGTGATACTGATCAAATAAAAGGAAGAAAAGGAGCAGACACTAGTCACTACCAATGGACCCGCCCCTCACCCGCCTCTTACCCAATCTGGGTGGAGAATGACAACAGCCACGTTCATCACCACGGTTACAATATGAACATCAGATCAGAGTTCTAGTGAACTAGGCAATGCAATTCTATTAACAGAGAAGACTAGCTGCTTGACAGAAGTGCTAAGACATAAAGGCCAACAATTGGGTGTATATTTACAGACATTAAATCTAATTATTCCAATAACCATCTACACTGAAAAGAATCAGCAAGATTAAAACTGGAGCTGGCATTTGTCCTTCCTCACTGTGGATGTTTGTGTGCTTGTGTGTATGTTGAGTATTTTGCAGAAATAAGAGTCATTGCCAGTAATGTCAAAGAACTGGGAGACTGTGACCTGCATTTATTTTGTCACAGCAGAAAGAATTACAGCATATCCAATAAAACAGATTTAACTCTCCAAAACAGAACAAAATCTCATCCAGTCAAACTAACACACACACACACACACACACAAACACGTGCACGCGCACACACACGTACACACCTAAAGCAGCACTGCAGGAAGGTAATACCACAGCTGTCTCCAGACACATGTTCACAGCTGTGTGTGAACAACACTGAAATCCAGATGCCACAAAACCAGATACAGATCTATAACAAGCTGGCAAACTGATCCATATTTCAGAGCCTGAACTGAACTCTTTTTAGATTCCACAACCACACCTCCGACCCAGTATCCATACTGCACGTTTAGATTTGCAACAAAACAATCTGAAAATCACAATACAAGTCCTAGAAAAAGCACATCACCAACATGTTCCACCCTGGTGTCAGGTGACGGCGGGGCCTTGGCTGGTGAAGAAACACCAAAGAGTTATTGGCAGCAGCACTGAACCCAAACCTCTCTCAACAATAATGACTCCAGTTCACGGTCTTGTTCTAGTGCAGCTCCGGATTCATGCCAAGCTAAATGCTCACTGCACGATAACTCCTACATCTGCATAAAGACTGGCATGTTACCACAGCTATATAAAGGGCTCAGAGGTTCCCTTGTGGTTTCAATGCAGATCCTGCAATACCCTTTTTTTGTTATGATGTCCTGTAGTGTAGTGAAGGAATTCTTATTCATGGTTGCATTTCTAGAGGAATTTCTAGAGGATTTGGATTCCTGTTATCTGTGATAATGTGCAGCTGGTTAGTCTAGTACTTGGGTAGGGTCCTCCAAAAACATGCATGCACGCGCACACGCACACGCACACACACACGCACACACACACGCACACGCACACGCACACGCACACGCACACGCACACGCACACGCACACGCACAGAGAGACTAGTGTTAAATGGATAATGGATTCATCTCCTCTTGGAGGCGACGTACAACGTCTTGGTCATCGTTTCTCAACTCTGGCAGGCTGGTTTTGGATGCTCCTAACGAAAGAAGCCCAGTTTCTCTCTCAGCCACTCCTCAGTCAGGTCCTCCGTGTTCCTGATCTCAAAGACCTGCGAGACACACAGGAGTCAGAGGTCCTTCAGAATCTACACACTATTCATTACACATGCATCTCTGAATCACATAACTGCTCGCATTCGTGTGCGTGTGGACTAATCACACAACTGTGTTCGTGTCCGTGTGGACTAATCACACCACCATGTTCGTGGTTGTGTGGACTAACCTTTGTCAGTTCCACTGTCTGCACAAGTTTGTTCTTGCTCCCAGCATACATCATCTGCTGCTCTGGTTTACACCCTGAAACATTCTTCTAATTAGAGACACAACTGAGCAACACATGGCTTCTTTGTGTTCGTTTTGTGAAAAATGAGAACGGTTACATGCAAGGACATGTGTGCTACTATGTCATATGTGTAACATGTATGTCCATGTATATATGTGAGAAAGAGACAAAAGCTGATTGTAGTGGTTACAGAAAACAGTGCATACAGAAACCTTTAGTCCCATACATGTTTCCCACATGTATGTTTTAGATTAATCTTGAAATGGATTCTAATCATTTTTTCCGCAACAAACTACACACAATACACCAGTGCCAAAGCAAAAATTTTTTAGAACAAAAGATCTCTCACATATATAAGTATTCAGATCCTTTGTTATGAAACTCCCAACTGAGCTCTAGTGCTTCCTACTTTTGTCCAGGAAGTGTTTTTATACCTTTATTATAGTCCACCTGAGTGAACTGATCACCCATAGTCAGGAAACTCCTCTCTATAAGGTCTCACAGTTAATGGTGCATGTCAGAAACAAAACAAGACACGATTGACTGTGTCAACACATGGATCTGAGGAAGGACACAAAAACATTTCGTCTGTACTGAAAGTGGCCAAAACCATAGAAGCATCCATCATTCTAAAATAGAAGCACCAACACCAACCATTATCTCACCCAACTAAACTGAGTAACAGGACACAAAGGGCTTAGGTCAGACATGTTCACCCTGAATGAGTTCTTTTGTAGAGATACAAGAATTTCCAAAAAGGACAATTAATGCAGGACTCCACCAATCACACTTTGGCAGAGTGGACATGCAGGAGCCATCCCTCACAGTAGAAGACCCTGGATGTTGTCAAATATCACCAGAACAACTCTCAGAGCTGCTGGGATGTTTTTCTGTGACAGTGACTAGAAAACCAGTCAGGCTGGAGGGAAAGATGAATGCAGAAAAAATATAAGGCAATCATGGATGAAAACCTTTTCTAGGTTGCACAAGAGCTAATAATGAGAATGCAGGAGTGGCTTCAGGAAAAGCTCGGGGGAAGTCCTGGAATGGCCTGGATTAAGTCCAGACCTGAAACCAATAGAGCATCTCTGGAGAGACCTAAAATGAAACCAATAAAGCATCTCTGGAGAGACCTGGAAATGACTGCTCACTGATATCAAAAGTGCTTTAATCAAGGACTAAGTTAAAGGTTTGAATACTTAGATAAATAAGAAATTTCAGTTTTATTTTGAATAAATATATAAAACATTCTTAGTCTCCTTTTTCTTCAACATTGTGATATACTGTGTGTAGACAGCAACATTTCACAATGTTGAAAACTTTCTGTGTGTGTGTGTGTGTGTGTGTGTGTGTGTGTGAGATCATGTTTGGTTTTTTTACCGGCTGGACTGGAGAAGATAAAACAAAGTGGGTAAGACACTCTGCCATCATCATGCTGGTATTTATAACTGTACACTACAAATGTGTCTCATGTTAAGAAATCATAAGCAAATCAAAACAGGAGTTAAAAAACATTGCAACAGTTGCTCGTCTGTGCGAGAGAGTTTGTGTAAAGGATATCTAGGCTGTCTTTCGGGCAGTTCATCCTTCAGATCGTCAGGAGAAATGTTCTACAAAGGGAGAATCAAAAGGAAGCTCCAGTCAGTGTTAGTCAATATTCAGGTGTGTTGATTTTTGTGTAAACTTCTAGGGAGCAAAACCCAGCTAGATACAGATCCCCAGGTCTGCAGGACCTTCCAGGGAGCATAACGCAGCTAGATACAGACCCTCAGGTCTACAGGACCTTCCAGGGAGCCTAACCCAGGTCCATACAGATCCCCAGGTCTGCAAGACCTTCTAGAGTTCCATCAGGACTCACCTCATGCTCCTCGTCCAAGATGACCAGCTGCCGGTCTTTGTCAATTTTCACTGGAATATGAAAGGAGCAGTTATCAGAGCTTTCACATAATGGCATGGAGAATATGGTAAACACCCACCACACCAGCCTGCAGTGCCGTTACTCACTAATGATGGAGAATGATGATAGACACACCAGTGTTGTTTTTTACTCACTAATGATGGCAGCGTTGTTGGTTTCCTTCCTAAAGCGAAACTCTCGCAGCTTCTTCACCAGGTCTCCATCCACCTCACACACTACTAAGGACTCACTCTAGAAAAGGACACACACACACACACATCACCGTATATCCCCAACAGGTGTTTACATTGTGGTGGGTATGACGGACATTGAGAAAACAATAAAATAAAATGATTAGCATACAAGTGACAGATCACATCAGCAGATCACACAGATACTCAACATTAATATTAACTCAACACAAAAAGCAACCCCCAATCGACTAGGATCATTTTTGTCATTCGTCAGCAGGGTATTTTGTTATTTGATGCCGACTGTATGCGCTGCGGGACGGAACGCAGAGATTTTGCCGTTTCCTTTGTCTGGTTGTGTCACAGGCCAAGGAGAAATGAAACCAATACTTTAACTAACCTGGGCCAGCCTGGATGTAAATTATGAACTACATACAAAAACGTGAAAAGGACGTGCGTGTATGTCCACGATTTCCTGGTAATCACTAGCAAAGTACGACAGGAAATATGCTCTGGCAAAGACACTATAGCTTGAAAAACAGCGACCCACCACAATGATATAAACCTCTCGCAAACACAGAGTAATGCCTTTTCCATCTTAAACGGCACCACTGCGTATTCGCGCACTGACGGAAACTTTGTCTCGCGTAGGTCGTTGCTGCCCAAGCGAGCCCCCCCACTCCTTGCAATGACATGTTGCAGCACATCACAATGAATTGGGTGGAACTGCATATTTTTGCCTGGACGACAGCGATCAGGACACAGGGAAGCAACACTTCTATACACGCTATAATGCCCCCCGACCAACAGCAACAACGTTATTTAGATACTACGGATACACACAGTGTTGGAGACCATACTTTGCAGTTGTTTTAATTCACGTCTACTTACCATTTTCCTTGGAGCGCAGACTCAGATTGCACGAGCTAAACACTACAGTATTTTTTCTTTCCAGTCTTGTGACTCTCGCCCGACCAATCAAAACCCACTGTATTTCTGAACACAATACCACTCCGCGGGCTAATATCTGATTTTGGGTCAGTTTCTTGAATCGTTTGTCAAATCCGAAATGTTTAGAATTAGTAAAAACAACCTGATCCTAGATCAGCTACGGAATCATCCGAACGATGTGAAGAGAATGGATAATATTATTGGATAAAGCAAACCGATGTTCGTCATGTTCACAGACAATGGAAAGTAAAATCGAGAGCAGCAATCTCCAGTCCAGTAGACGTCGATATATGAGGTTTCTAAGAAGGAAAATCAGGAAATAAAATATCGTTGTTTTTTTAAACGTTGTTAGTGCTGAAATGAATACATCTGAAAAACATAATTAATTCCAGAATTCATTTACAACATTCACTTAAGAGTAGTTCTAAAGACAGGCGATTTTTTAAAACTCGACAAACTAATTCGTTTCAGGCTCGTTATTAGATGATGAAACTTCTTATTTTGATAAACATACTGTTAGAAGCACAACGCTTCCTATTCGAGTTGTCACGTCATAACACGTCATTCTGACGAGCCAGAAATCCGAGCTTGTGAGGATCATCTGTTAACAATTGCCACTCATCTCCTATAACCTACACAGTGACCAACCATACGCCGAAATGTTCAGTAAAATTATTAACTAATAACGTATTTTTACAGCTGTTTGTAATATAAACGGACAGTCTGTTTTTCTGGAAGTCATAAGCATTATATTTACCCAAAATATTTACTCATGACTAGTTTGGTATATTTTGAGATAGACTTTAAAAGCTGTCAATTAGAGCGCTTACGTTCAAAACAATACTTTAAATCAGTCTCCCATGTCCTAAATCAGCGTGTCCTTCTGAGAACCTGGCCTAGGCAGGCTTTCTGTTACCAAAATACTTTTGCACAAAAATGTAACATATATTTTAATTTGGTATGGAATATAGTTGAAGTCACGTAATTATTAGCGTACAGGATGTGTTTACACGTATAAAGGCTCTAATCAGTCCAGTTTGTTTTGAGTTCAAGGGATTTGGTTAACTTTCCACCAAGCACCAGTCATGCGCAGATTATTCTTGCCCCGCCCCTTTAAGACACGCCTCCTCCGGGGACGCAACGTGTGCTGAGCGAATATCTGATATCTACATCTGTCGAGCGCTCATTATGGCGGCTTAATCCATTCTTTGCATTAGCATATGATTTATAAATCTGTGCTCAAACATGGCGTTGAAACTACTCCATATTCTAGTCGTAACCTCACTTCCTCCTATGTAGAGTTCAGGATCTTTAGTTTCTGTAGGTATCGGTGTATGTTTTTAGTTTCTGTAGGTATTGGTGTGTTTTTCAGAGGGGTTACAGTAACTAATTGGCTGCTGAGTTTGATCCTCCCGAAGGCCCAACTTTCAAGCCAGGTATGAATATCGCAGACTGCTTACATATGTTATATGTTACTGAAATTATCCGGTTAACGTACGCACGCGAACTAGTTATGTTGATGAATCCTACATCTGCTGTATCTTTACATATTTGTTTTATTTGATTGCCTAGAGATCTTTTTTTAACGCCGACACTTTGAATTGTTGTAAATTTATGACTTACATAATTACAAACAGGCCAGCTAGCTAAATGTAACCTGTGTTTTCTACCTTCCGACCGCTTAACGCGCTTTCATTCTGTTTCAGCTAGCTAAAGATCTTACACATGAAATTAGCTATCCTAATTATTCCTTTGCCTTTTATCCACAGGCCATGGCAGATTTTTCGGTGAGTT
Source organism: Sternarchorhynchus goeldii (assembly GCA_028565775.1). Lineage (NCBI taxonomy): Eukaryota > Metazoa > Chordata > Actinopteri > Gymnotiformes > Apteronotidae > Sternarchorhynchus > Sternarchorhynchus goeldii. The sequence continues at coordinate 16,143,115 of JAOXYF010000009.1, forward strand.
AAAATGTCGTTCGTGTTGCATAATAGATTGTAGGCTAGTATTAAATGAAACAAATGTGTTTCTTATGGTCTTTCTTATTAACTATTCTTATTCTTGTAACTATTGAATTATGAAAACTTGAATACTCGTTCACTTTTTTAAATGGTTCGACATAATGTTGACATAATGGTAATATACATAACTGTATACATGTTTAAAGTTGAGAACTCTCCGTGTGGGCATGGATGTGCGCGCGTGCGTTATGTCCATGTAGTTTATTTTGTTTCTGGTCACGTTCTGATCTTGTGTTTGTTGCATAAATTCGTTGTCCTTCAGCAGTGATGCAGCATGTCTGTGTACTCCGTCTCCTTCCTCAGCTTGCTGATGCAATCTCGGATGATACCCCGAGTCAGGCGTCCAGGACCAGCCACGGCAACCCTCCTGCCGCCTTTAACGGGGCTCCCCATTCCACTAACCCGGGTTGGCCTGGTGCAGCTCCAGGTGGTCCCAGCTTCCCACCCTCAGGAGGCCCCACCCAGCCTTCAGCCCCTGGTGGTTTCCCCCATTCTGGCCCTGGTGCCCCAGGGTCCTTCCCCCCTGGGCCAGGTGCTCCAGGACAGTATCCCAGCGCCCCTTCTGGCCCAGCCGGATACCCCCCTGGTCCTGGAGTACCCCCACAGTTCCCCTCAAACCCAGGGCAGTTTCCTCCAGGCGGGGCACCCATGCCCTACTCTGGTGGGCAGTTTCCCTCCACTCCTGGGGCGCCACAGGGACCGTATCCCAATGCTCCCTACCCACCAGGACCTCCAGGACCTCCCACCTCAGGCATGTATGGGCCTGGAGGCCCTCCAGCTTTTCCCCCAGCACCAGGCCCTGGTCCCGGCTTTGCTGGAGGAGCGTTCCCCCCTATACCTCCGGGGTCTTGGGGTGTACCTGGAGGAGGCTTCCCTCCACAGCCTGGCCCTCCAGGGGGCTTTGGCCCTGGGCCTATGGGACCATATGGAGGCCCTGGTGCTCCTGGGGGCATCCTGGTGAGTACTGCTAAACATGTGGGTGTTCTTCCATCTGCTGTGGGGTGCGCTGGTCAACCGTGCTGTGAGCCTCTAGGTGCATCTTGCTCTGTGAGGCTCCTGACTGTCGCTGTGTGTTGAGGGAGCTGTTAACACTGGTCTGTCTGGTAGTGTCTGTGGTGCTGGTTCTGGGCATGGTTGGGTTGGCGTATATTGTGGTCTTGACGCCTTGATAGTGAAGATTCAACACTGCAGATGTGAAAAACTCCTGTTTTTGTCTTCCAGCCTGGACAAAGGCCGCCATATTTTTGAGTGCAGTGAACAACGCAGCTTTTCGCAGGCGGCCAGAACTGCAGACTTCACCTCGATACACCCTCAGTGAAGCCCTGCAGAACACACAAACACCTCTGCTGATGATGCAGTTTGCACAAGTAGAATATAGATGAAGCACAATAAACCCCTCCAGTTTTTTTAATGATTTATTGTTACACAAAACAATTATTTTCTTAAAATCAAACACAGACTGCTAGCTGTTGTATTGTTATTGCACTTTTTGCATCATTTAATAAATCTTTGTATTACACTTGTTTATTACAGTAGATGAAGAACGTCTGTGTGGTCACGTTCTTGCCCTTTTGTTCTAAATGTCTTCTGTAGAACCTGGATGTTGTCAGGCAGATGTGAAATACAGCGTCCAATCTGACTGGTCCTTTTGCATGATTTGGAGGAGAAACTATGAATAAACTGATGTGATTGTGGTATGAGTGTATTTACTGAACATTTCTGTCTGGAGTAAAAGTGAGAGGAGGTGAAGCTTAAAAATGACGTTTTGTGGTCCTGCACAGTTTCCACGCATCCTCTGTGTGGAAAATCAGAAGGACGTTTTTATTTTATATTGGCAGCTGCCTCCTCCATTTTGCTGTAGGGTGTGAAGGATTTTTCCAGGATGTGCAGTGATGCCTGGGATCAGTGGTGTGGTTTATGTCTTGTAATTGGGTTTGTTAGGTTGTGTATAAAGAATGTGTACAGTGTAAACCTGTAATAATACAGAATTAAGAAAATACCCTAGATCTGCATGGCTTTGCACTGTTTTTGAGTAGGCATCATTTATACCCTGTATTATTGATAGTGGAAATTATTTTTGGAGTATGTTAAAACTATAAAGTTACTTGTGTAGTGTAGTATGATTACTATAGTCCAGCTTCAGTTTGTTTTTTTCAGTTTGTGTGTTTGTGGGTGAGAGTGTGTGGTAAGGAGGTAGTGAGTCACTGGGTGAAGTTTGGAATCGAGGCGGGGCTTTGGATCAGAAAGACTGATTCCACACAGTGTTGTCATGGTTATACTGTTTTTTAAACCAGGGTGTTGTCATGTCAATGTAACATCGTTTTCCACGTATGTATTACAATCATGCAGTTTTAGGAAAAAGTATATTTCTAAAAAGTGTATATCATTGGAGTGAATGAGTGGGTGCAGCTACATACTGTAATACCTTGTTATTCTGTAAACTCCTCAGCACTGAGATACAGTGGTGTCACTACAGACTGACAGCATGGATATGCTCCCTCTTAGAAATCAAGGGAGAGTTTTTAGGAAAAGGTAATGAATAATCTAGACTATGTTTTTTTTGGTAGACTTTGAAAATGTCTACACTGCATTGTTCAAGATTTAGATGCCGTTTGAAAGTCTTGCTGGGAGCCATAGCTTTAGAAAGACTTTCACTGACTTCATGCCACTTCAAAATCATGGAATCACACTGACCAAGTTTGGTAATCATCAAAATTAATATCCAACATAAATGATATATGTGTTTTGCAGGCTATGACTGCTGCTAACATGAAGTTTCGGTTATAACAACAGTTATAACAGTTATAACAACAGTTATAGCTACAATTATTGGTAAAGAGACTGGCATCTGTAGACCTTTTTATTATTATATTTATGATGATGATGATGATGATGATGATAATGATCATGATAATTGGGAAGATTCCACAAATTATTTTTAGACAAACAGGTCAAAAATGGTCTCTGAAATCCAGACTTCACAAGTTAGTAAAGAACCCCGTTAGGTGGTAGAGAATCCCACAAGTGGAACTTCCACCTTGAGGAACCAGAACAGAGAAAAACCTGGAACAGAAAAGATGTTAGAAAGCAGATGAAATAGAAAATCTCCAGGAAACTGTGAAGCTACAGGATGAACAGAATACATACAACGCGTACACTCGTAGGTATGTGGGTGGAGCAGTGGAACCAGCTCGTCGGCTTATGTCTGGGTGTGTGGAGCTCTATGGCCAGTGGTGTTTATGGGAAGTGGAGTACATGGCTATTTGAGCCTTCCTTCAATTTATTTACACTAAAAAAAAAAGACTTCCCCAGTGATAGTGGCGTGAACTGTGGAGCACCAACCTCCACCCTCCTACCCTTTAATGATCCTAGGCCAGGGGCTCTCTTTCCTGGCGTGTGTAGATGTTTTCCTGACTGCTACAGTAACAGTGAGCAACCGTGTCCTGCATTTGTTTCAGCCCGTGCCACATGACCTCCCCCTCCACGCAGGAATAATGCCAGGCCTTCTCATCACTCTAGTTGGAGAGCCTGTTCTGGGAGGAGACAGGTGACATACATGCGCGTACACACACACACACACACACCTCCTGTGTTCACTGCAGGTTTGTGTCAGTGATGCATCAACAGTCTCTTCCTTGTTTTGGGGGGGTTTATCATGTAACCACCCACATACTATAAATGGCATGTAGGAGTGTACATAGCCGTGAGCCTTTTGTATACACCACATATCTCACATACCTGCATGCTCACCGGAGGCGCTCCTGAGCAACATGCTTTGTCATTGGCTGACACTCCACCACAACTCTGATTTCTCTGTTTATTTTCAGGTTTCACGTGGACTTTGTGAAAGGGTCAGATGTGGTGTTCCACTTTAACCCCCGTTTCCCCAAGCACACCATCGTCAGGAATTCCAACCTGGGAGGCCACTGGGGTCCAGAGGAGAGGGATGGAGGCTTTCCCTTTGTGCAGGGGAGGCAGTTTGAGGTACAAAACCCTGCTCTCTGAGTTTGAAAGTGTGTATGTGTGCACTTTGACGGGTCTCTTTGTCCCCTCCAGCTGAAGATTCTGGTGGAGGCAGACATGTTCAAGGTGGCAGTGGATGGAGTGCACCTGCTGGAGTACGAGCACCGGGTGGGGGCGTTGGAGGAGGTGACACTGCTGCGGGTGGTGGGGGATGTCACCCTCTACAGTGTCAGCCCCACCATGATTTAACCCCCACACACACACGTCGTTACCCACTCTACTAGGAAGGCTTTGTGGCAGGACACACGCACACAGACATCCTCTCATAGCCCTTCAGAAAGCCCTTTGCTGTTCCATATTTTTTGCAGGCAGCCAGAGAGGAGATTTCTATGTATGTTTTAATCACACCATGGGCAGATTCCACGCTTGTAAATAAGGTTTACAGCTCACAAAACTCTCGCCTTTCCATGTGTGATTTGGTCCATTAAGGTGAACAAAGGAGGAAGATACACAGAATGCTTCCCCTGTGTTTCAAATGAACTCTCCTGGAGCTGCCTGCCATTTTGTCCTGAGCCCACTGTATGTCCTCATTGCAAGCTTTTCTAGGCACAAATATCTAGCATGCACACTAAAATACGACTGTTTCTATTACAGCACATGTTTGAAATGTCAGCAACACAGTACAAATGTACTGCTTTACCAAGCAGGTCAGTGAAATGGACTTATATATAACACAACATCAGATGGACTTATCAAATGGACTTATATATAACGCAACATCAGATGGACTTATCAAATGGACTTATATATAACACAACATCAGATGTCCAGCAAGACCATGGCTTTGACCCACTCTGTGAAATCAGATCTGATCAGAAGGTCTTATCACAAGGTTTGATTACTGGATTTCTGAGATTGAGAAACAATGAAGTGTGTACACACACACACACACACACACACACACACACACACACATAATATCTGTATTAAATAATTAAATTCTTACCAAAGACTGCAGTAGGATTTACTGAAAGTATGGAGTAAAATATTTAACACCCTTTTTGAAAGAGTGTAGTCTGATTTATGATGTTGTACTGGTTGTACTAACCCTTGCTATATATAAAAAACATTTAGTATTTGTCTTATTAATTCATTAATGCTGCTTTTATTTACCATTAGAAGAGACAGTCTTTTAACTCCATTATATTCGTCTATACCTTACTTTGCTAAGTCACTTTGTTGAGTTCATGAACATAAATAGTTTTTGTGCACTGCAAGAAAACCTTAACTCACCGTTTGGCTTTTTATATAAATATTATTTCTTCATATAATTTCCCAAAAGAACATTTCCACTGTCACATGTAAAAAGTCTTGAATTCTTGTCGTCACATTTAAATTCACAGCAAGACATTAAAATAAACGTAGTGTGTTTTATTTGATCTATTTATTTAGCTGTTCAGCCCCTGTTTGTGTACTCGACGGTTTTGAGATCCTCTTTCTGACGAACGAGTTCATGGTCTTGTTTAACCAAATCAAGCTGGTTATTCCTAACAATAACGCGTCTATGCACATCTTTCTTTTTTCCTCTTTTTTAGTACCTGCTCCTTTATTGTGTGAAAACCCCACCTTAATCCAAAACCCAACCATAGTCCAAACCCCACCATAGTCCGAACGCCACTGTAGTCCAAACCCCACTGTAGTCCAAACCCCACCGTAGTCCGAAACCCCACCGTAGTCTCATCCTCCTCCAGTTCCCGCCCCTCATGTCGTCATGAACCAACTATTCTTTGGTTCCAACTGAGGACGAACTTTTACTGTCCCGGAACCTATTTTGGTGGAAACGAACAGTTCCAAAATCAACTTGTGAAATCTCAACGGTTCTGGTTTGTCGTTGGTGGGAGAGGGCTGTGTGAGTTCTCCGCCATGTCCGGTAGAGTAACGTTCACCAGGAGCTCTGTTACAGGGTCGCACTTCAGTCCTGATCCGCCAGGGGGTAGCAGAGCTCCTCCGCGGCGGAGTTTAGAGTAGCAAGAGGACTGTTCGAGTTCACCTTCAGATTCATATCTCATGTAACTTCAATAAACCACTTTGATAGGCATCATGAACGGGTCTGCTCAAAGAACATCAACACCGTTAGATATTCAGCTGAAACGAGGCCCAGCCGGTAAGCGCTTGACTTCTATCCGAGGTTAAACAAGGTAAATGTAAGCGCGTTACTCAAACCAGCGCGAGCTACCGATTAGCTAAGATGCTAAGTTTGGCGGCTAAGCTACATTGATAAGAGTCTTCGGACGCCTCGGGACACTCTTCAGCAGTGTCTTTTATTGGACATGAAGTTCCTTGGTTGCTTTGGTAGTTTATTTAGTCAGTTATTGCATTTGACCATATTGAATAAAGTTAGCTAGTTAGTGATAACAGTAACTACCGCAGAAAAAAACTTTTGGTTGTGAGTGTGTGGCTGCCAAGCTAACAACACAGCTAGCGAAATAAATACGTGCACAAATTAATAGGATGTCGCTTTATATGAGCAAATAACTAATGAGGTGATTAAAATGAAAATAGTTACAGAATAAAATATGATATAAGGTTCGAATATTGTTCGCACATATTTAACAGCTCGTTGCAGGTTCGTTTTAAACATCTGTGACACATGGGTAGCTACCTGGCTAAGATCGGAACCTGCACGGTGTTCCGTGCGGACGGAAAACTCGTAATTATCTCGTATTTATAACGAGGTTTGCAAGCGTGGGTCATTCTGTATTATGTCGTGACATTGGGCAGGATCCATGGCGCGCTCGAGCGATGAAGGAAACCGAAAGTGCACGGGAAGTGCAGGAGAGTGAAGTTACCGGTAACGCGCGCACTGTGGGCCTACCCCTTAAACGGCCACTGTGCAGGATACAGCCCGAACATAAACATTTTAGAAGCCTATGTTTTGTCTTTGTCGATGTGCTTGAGGCGTTGCATATATGTCCAGGTATACAACGTAAACGAATATAACTGGCCAGTAAAATTATGCATGTACAACGTACAAAATACTATATTAGGGAACGTTTCTGTATGTTAATTAGCTGTTCTGTATTATTTGTTTACTCCCTTTTATCTGTTGCTTTAACATTGTCCATATATTTGTACTTTGACCTCTGTTAAGAAAAGACAAAAGCTGGATGATTTGTAAGCCATCTGTCTCAAAATAGCTTCCGTTTGAAGAGGGCAGTTCTGTACAAGTGTTTGCTTGTGTATAGACCTGGTGCTGGGTTCACTCACGGCTGTTTGTCTCCTGTGTTGCAGGGTTGGGTTTTAACATTGTGGGTGGCGTCGATCAGCAGTACGTGATGAATGATAGCGGCATCTACGTGGCCAAGATCAAAGAAAAGGGTGCGGCAGCTCTGGACGGACGACTGCAGGAGGGCGACAAGATCCTCGCGGTACGCTGGCACTCTCATCACAGAAACAGCACTGTGGTAAAACTGCTCCAAGTAACTGTCTAGTAGACGTGTGCTCGACGGTTGACCGAGCCGTGGCCCCGTAAATGCACAGGTTTGTTTGAAGTGCGAGTGGACTGAAGGTGTTCCGCTGGGTGGACAGGGCGCGTGGAGGTGACGGCTGTGCGAGAGACGGTGACGGCTGCTTTGTTGGTTTGTTTGGTAGATAAATGGACACAAGCTGGAGGACCTGAGTCACAGCGCTGCCGTGGATCTGTTCCGCTCAGCAGGAGAGGACGTCCATCTGTGTGTACTACAGAGGGTGAGAGCTCGAACCTTGCCCCGCCTCTCTTCTGCATGCCCAACCCTTTGCCCCACCCATCTCCCGTTCTATCAATGTCCATGTCTCCCAGGCTCATACTTGCATTATAATTACATTCTAGTTTATTGCTTTAAATATTTAAGTATTTATTGTGTGCGCGCGTGCGCCTGTGTGTGCGTGCGCCTGTGTGCGTGCGCCTGTGTGTGCGTGCGCCTGTGCCTGTGTGCGCGCTCTCTCTCTCTCTCTCTCTCTCTCTCTCTCTCTCTGCAGCCCGTGCCCTCCACCAACGGCCCTTTGAGCTCACGCCCTGACGGAGAGTCGTCTGTGCCTTTTGCGGCTACAGCGATCCTTGTCGTAGCGGTAGTGGCAGGAATTGCGCTCATACTGTGCAAACGGTCGAGGTTGATCTGGCGTTAAAGATGAACATCATGAACTGGTTTTGCTGAGGGCCAAACAATAGCAGTTAGGGGGAGGGGGGGATGAGCTACGCGAATAGTACGTGGTTTACTAAATATGAAATGAATCTAATAATCATGGCAGCAGTTAAGTAAATATTGAGTGATAATCATAGATGAGAAACCAAAGCGTGAAAGGTGAAGCTGTCGTTGCCAGGATGCAGAGGTTAGCTGAGCGTCATCGTTTTGGTTATAAGGGAGGGGAGGGATGATGAAAATGGACAGCATAGAGACGGGGGGGGAGGGAGGGGGCTGTCCTGGGGCGCAAGACCCCACAGGCCCCCACCCTGTTCTGAAAATCCCCCACTCACTATGGAAACGTGAGGAATGGCGCAGCCCCTGGATGGATGGAGATGCCCCCTGCTGGCTGCTCGATTACCGTTACCCTCGCTGACCCCATGACCCTCGCTGATCGCACCAACACTGAAGAAGAGCTTCTCCTTCGTTTGGGGGCGTGCGGGTGTGCACGTGCACCCATCTTTACCTCTACAGGTCACATTGTGAAGGTGGTGTCTGACGGCGGAGGTGGAGTTGGCTGTTGGTGTGTTGTTTAATAATGGAAAGAAATCAGTCACCTTCACACACCTTGGTCCAGTCTGGTGTTTCGCCGGCTCTCAGAAGTGAGCAGGGATCCCAGAGGGAGGAGGGGAGTGCGTGCGTGCGGATGCTTGATAGCGTTCCTTAACCAATTCATTTAAACATCAGTTTTAGTTGAAGGTGTGTGTGTATAGTTGAAGGGGTGTGTTTATAGCGATGGGAAATAACTTTGCACAAATCACCTCCCTTGCCTGTAACGCTGACTAGCCTTATTGTACTTGGTTTGCCTTCATGATCATTTTATTGTAACTACTTTGACCCAGTGCTGCCCCCTGCTGACTGAAGTTGCAGTAAAGTGTTTGGGACCTTATAGCGAGGCGTCCCTCCACTCTGTGTGTGTTGATTTGGAGGTTCAGCCATTTAGAAAAGTGGGGAAGGGGGGGGGGGGTGTGCTCTGAAAGTTGTCAACATGACAAATGTTGTTTTGTCTTATTTCACCATGAAACTAGTGTCAAATTAACATGTGCCTCATTCTTTCAATAAGTCAGTTGTTAGTTTGTTTGCAGCAACCTTGCCATGTAATTGTTTTTGGAGTTTAGGTCAGTGTTGGTCATCACTGCTACCCACAGAAAAAACAGAATGTGTGATTGCATAACAGTTACGTACCCTGATACCCGTGTCTCACCGTGTGCAGTTCCTCTCCTCCCCGTTGTCTCCAGAAGAGAACCGTGCATTAAATCTAAATGTAACTGACGCCACATCTTTATGCATCATGGGTGAAGCTTCGATGGACAAGTTTGGAATGGAATTTAGTTTCAGAGTCCATTTGTCAAAATGCACTGTGATTTTGACCTTGTAAATAAATACTGCTGATTGAGGACTTACATGACTGTGTGTTATCAGTTACCACCACAACTGTACACATGCAGGAAAGAACAGGGAAGCTACCCGCTAAGAGAAGTGAGGGCTTCTAAAGGTAACTGACTGAGCTGATGTGCATGTGTAAACACAACCATCGCCCAGCCTGGTCCATGAACACTGATGCATGCTCTGGTCTGTATGTTTGGGATAAGTGCCACCTACTTGGCAGTGAGTTACTGGGCATTTTTACTCTCCTGAAGATGAAAGGAGAAAACTGAACTGTGCACCTTTAGATAAGAAATGAAGCAGTAAGAACTGAAGCAGGAAATGAGGCATAAACCTTTGGCAAACTCTGAACCTTAGTTCATCCAGAGCCTGGAACAAAGGCTACCCTGGTGCAGCAAACCATACAGACTCACATATGCCACCTAGTGTCTTTCTTCACCTAACTGAATACCTTTTGGATCCCTTGCTAGCAGCAAACTGAGTGGTTCCTAAACACTGACAGCTAGATGTCAGACTGTAGTCCTCCCCCTCTATGAGTTATCTGTCAACCTTTCCTTTATCACTCCATCTCTGGAGAGTCGAGTGCAGTCGCTTTTTGAGAGACAGAGGGCAAGACAAGTAAATGGATCTGTGTGTGTATTCCAGTCAGTGTCTCGCAGAAATCAATAGTGCAAATGCACTAAATATTGCAGGGGTGAGAGCAAAGGAGAGTGTTTAAAGAAGAAGCCTCAGTCTCATGTGGTGTGTGTGTGCGTGCACCAGAGTTTCTTGCTAGGCAGACTAAGGTAAAATTGATTTGAGGTATAGTTACCTTAAAAATGTAACAAAGTACTGTTCAAAACCACCCTATGTAGGCATATCCAATAGTCCAATGCATTTCAAAACTACAGTTCACGATGTGATCTACAGGCATTAATGTGTGTGTGTGTGTTCCTGAACTGGTAGCTTCTCCTTGGGCTTTTCCCGTGTTGGTGTAGCGTGGGACTGATGTGTGCTGTGTAGTTACTGCACAGGAAACAGAGTGCACTCTTCAGCTGACGAGAAATCAATGTGTCGGGGAAATCAATACAGAGATCAGCTGAGCTGAGGGGCCAAGACAGGACATCAAGTGTTCAAACACAGAAGGCAACCACACACATACTGTACCAACACACATACACACTGTACCAACACACACACACACACTATACCAACACACACATACTGTACCAACATACACACATGCATACTCACACAAACACACGGAGGGTGAAAACCTTGTTCTGTCTCAATAAAAGGACAGCCAGTGCCCTTGGTGACACACACATGGAAACACAGAGTAAAGCTTTGTTTTCTGGTAGTTCTGGCTGGATCTAGAACTGGCTATAGTGAAGTAGCTGTGCTTCCAATAACTTCTATCTGCCAAAATAGTTCTATCTGCCAAATAGATTAATTTGAATTAACATATTCCAAGAAAAAAACCATAAAACACTTTATTTACTTATGTATATATTTATTTATGTTTGGTTTTGTAATTTACACTAATAATAATATTGTAATTTGATAACTGCTTAAATCATGACTGCTTATATCATAACTGCTTAAATCATGACTGCTTCAAGCATGACTAATTATGATGCAAGCCTAGTCGAATTGTATAGAGGTTTTAAAACACTTAAAATACACAACTTAAAGTCTGCAGAAGTCATGGAGAAATGAGTACTACAACTGTTCAAAAATTAAGCCTAATGCAGGTATAAGTAACAGAAAATGAAAATTAAGTAATGTATATTAGTTGTTTTCCAATGACTTGCCAAGCAAATCTTTATAAAAAAGATAAATAAAAGAACTTCTAAAGTTACGTCTAAACAAAGAAAAGAGGTAATGTACCTTTAGGTTTTTCTTCACTTTATAACAGTCATGATTTTAAAAAGCGATAAATATTCGGGCTGGTGTTGATCCTAGCGGTGAGGAATAGACCTCTAGTTATGGTCCATTAAAATATGTTAGGAATGTTTATTTTTACATGTTTATTTTTAATATGTTATATATAATTTAGTTTTAGATTTTTTTTTAAATTATGTAATTGTAGGACTTTAACGGGGGTGGTAGCTAGCGGGGTAACCGGGTGGCAGCTGCCACCCTGGGCCACCCATGTGACCACGCCCCCTGGAGATTACGAGCAGCCCCACCCCCCCGCGTCTCTAGCCCTTGCGCTGCCATCAATCTCCGCCTCGCGCTGCCATCAATCGCAGATGAGAAGAAGGATGATGATATAGCGCTCCATAACAAGGATGATGATGTAATCAAGGCTCGCTCTGTGGATTCTGGTGTACGGACGGTGCATTTGCAGGACCACGCTCGCGACATATCTTTACCAGTGATGTAATCTCTTTCTGATCCGCGTTTTTGGAATTTAATCCTGTCAGCGGTTAGTCCGCGAAGGAGATTCTCGAGGGCATCTGCGCGGGACCTCTTTAGCACGGCCTCCACGAGGACACACCCCGCCGATGGATGCTGCAATCCGGACTGCACCAAGTTCCACGCGTGGCATATGCACCCCTCACAGCTGCGACCACTACGCTCATCCACGTCCGTTTTACTCTCAGAAATATACAGAAATGTACCTGTAGTTTCATTCCACAGGGCAGAGGACTGTCGGGAGCATTTGGAGTGACATTCAAGCGCGCAAGCGCTCTACACCAGCACCCAGCGGCTCTCGAGCTACCCGAAACCGAGATCCAAACGGAGATAAAACTACTGTTTGGGCGTCAAGGTTTTATCTCTGCAAGGCTGATCATGCGGACCATGTCTATGATAGTTCTACCGTGAACAGACCGTACGTCGGTATCACGCAGTGCCTGGTCACACCGCACTTTCCGCGCGGATTCCCACTCTTCCTTTATCGGAATCAATTCTCCGTTAAGCAGTCGGGAGGCCACAAGTGCCTGTAGATACGCTAGATAACCAATGAGGACAATAGAATAGAATACTAGATAACCAATGAGCAAGACTGTCGTCCGTCTCCTTTTCCCTGTCTGTAGATACCTCTAGAAATAACTTCTCCCTTTAGAAAAGTCCGCGAATCAAATTAACATCGTGCACGAAGTGTTTGCTAAATAAGAATGACAGTGGACAAACGGGCGTTTTGTCGTGGCCGCGAGGGTGTCGGAGTAGCGCGCTAAGGTCGGGTTGGCCGGATTTCCTTTTTGCCTTGTTGGATCAAAAGCTCCCACTGCGCACGTTGCTTTTGCACCGTGGCGCGAGGTGCTGCTGTCTCGCTCTTTTTAAAAGGACTGCACTCTATATCTTTCTCAGGATCAAAGAATGGCCAGTGAACCCGTTATCCTTAACGTGTATGACATGGTAAGACCAATATCTCACACTTTTCAAAACATACTCTCTAATGAATTTTATATGTGGTTGCCCATTGCCTGCTTTTTGAAATGGCAGCTAAATCTGCTGTTTATATCTCTAAAAGGATGCAGCACTGCAAAATCAGCATGCCTGAGTGATTGTGAATGAGTTTTCCCTCCTATCCAACAGAGGGCAGTATAGACTCAAACTGTGTTGCTAAGGGTAAACTGTGTGTGAGAGGTTTGTTGGCAAGGGGAAGCATTGTGTGCCTGTACAGGACTTCAGAACCATGCAGGCAAGAAGCATGTCTCACACAGGCAGATAGAATACAATAGAATGTAATACTAGATAAGCAATGAGGACAATAGAATAAAATACTAAATAACCAATGAGTACAATGGAATAGATTAGAATAGAATAGAATCCTTCTATGCTCTGACAGACATATTAGCTCAGTGTGCTGCTGAGCGGGTTTGTTCCAGCGTGAGTGTTGGTCAGAGCAGCATGGTACTGTAGAAGAGGGTCGAGAACTAGAACAGAAGGCAAATAATGTTGAGGTGTTGGTGTTGGTGTTGGTGGTGTAGACACTGGACGAGCTTAGAAAACCAAAAAACTCTCAGGCCTGGAATGCCTTGGCCGTAAGGTATGAAGGTGATGGATGATGTGTAAGTATTAGTAGCTCCTTAGCTGTTCGACGCATGTAAGCGGGTTTGTGGGACAGTCTTGTCTGTTCTAATGCTGTACCTGCAGAAATGGCAGGAGAGATTCATCTTGTACACACTCATAGCTCAACAGGGGATTCCCATGGCCAGTGAACACAGAACAAGGGACTCAAACATACATACATACATACATGTGGCAGTGTCTGGGACTCAAACATGCATGCATGTGGCGTGTCTGGGACTCAAACATGCATGCATGTGGCGTGTCTGGGACTCAAACATGCATGCATGTGGCGTGTCTGGGACTCAAACATGCATACATGTGGCGTGTCTGGGACTCAAACATGCATACATGTGGGCGTGTCTGGGACTCAAACATGCATACATGTGGCCGTGTCTGGGACTCAAACATACATACATGTGGCAGTGTCTGGGACTCAAACATACATACATATGGTGTGTCTGGGAGTTTCTCACATTTATGTTAATTCTTCCCCTTCCCCCATAATGGAGCTCTGATGTAGCACTGAGAGGGAAACGTCCTGCAGACCAGACGAATAGTACATCGGTTACCCCACACAGACACACACTCACACACACACACACTCACACACTGGCAAGTGTGTGTGTTGAGGTTGTGCCTGTCCCAGAGGACTGTGGCAAACATCTACTCGTGAGGCTCAGTGGTGTGTGTTGGGGTAAAAGCACCTAAAGTACCATCTGCCCCCCCGCCCATGAATAATAGAATATATTCCCGGAGAGCCTCTGAATGTGTTCAGAAATAGCTGGTAATGCTCAATTCCTGATTCCACATCCATATTTGTTTATATAAAGCCAGGTTATAATCTTCTCCTATTCTGCACACTCAAACAGCAAGATACCTCAGAGATGCACTACACACACCACTACACACACTACATACACTATACACACTCAAACAGCAAGATACCTCAGAGATGGTGCTGGGTACTGAACGTGGTGCTTGGTACGTCAGGTAAAATACATTTTCTGAGTGAAAGTTCTTACTATTGATCATTATTATTAATAAGACCATTTAGAAACCCATTTGTGTGGTTTAGAATTTTAAGGGTGAATGGTTTGGAAGGGTGAATAAATGGAAGGTCAATCACTTTGAAAATAATCTAATATTTGGTCGTATGTGTGTTTGTAAATTATGGGAAATAATTGCTATTCTGCTTTTCTGTGTAAGATACTGGTCTTTTTAAACAAAATGTCTCTTTCTCTCTCTCTCTCTCTCTCTCTCTCTCAGTACTGGATTAATGAGTATACATCTACTCTGGGGATCGGGGTCTTCCACTCAGGAATAGAAATCTACGGCCGAGGTACTGCATGAGGACCACTGGAACAGCCCATGTGTAACTGGGTTCCAGAACATTCCGCTGCCTTTTCACCTGCTTTCTTCCCATTTCCTGTGGTTTCCTGCCCCACAACAGAGGGAGCTGGTCTACAACTCTGACTCTGCAGGACAGGGTTTCTGGTTTGGTATTGAGATGTCCTGTATAAACAAATGTTTAATAAGTAAAAAAAAACTGCCTGTTTCTAAACTGCATCTGAACTAATTAGATTATTCTAACCAATTACTTAATTTAATTAGAGATATGAATATTTATAAACCTGATTGAGTCATTTTATTACCCTTTGTGGAATTTTACAGGTTTGTGAGAGATGGATGGATGGATGGATGGACAGAGACAGAGACAAATAGAAGGACAGATACTTTATTAATTCAGAGGGAAATTGAGGCAATGTGACTGTGTATGCATGTGAGTGTGTGTGTGTGTGTGTGTGTGTGTGTGTGTACTCCAAACTGAGCGGTGTGTTACCACAGACTCATACAGTAATACGGTAACATGTGCAAGGCCTCCTGTTCATCTGCCTCTCTCTCTCTCTCTCTCTCTCTCTCTCTCTCTCTCTCTCTCTCTCTCTCTCTTTCTCATTCACTCACCCTTTCTCATTCTCTCTCACTCTCCCTCTCTCTCTTACTCACCCTCTCTCATTTTCTCTCTCACCCACCCCTCTCTCTCATTCACTCACCCTCTCTCATTCTCTCTCTCACTCTCTCTCACTCCCCCCCTCTCTCTTTCTCACTCACTCACCCTCTCTCTCTCTCTCACTCCCCCTCCCTCTCTCTTTCTTTCTCTCTCTCTCTCACACACACTTACACACACACACACACTCACTCACACACACACACACACACACACACACACACACACACGCACTCACAGCTTTAGCTGCGTTACAGGAAGATCCACTGGGATCCACATCATCGTTGTCCAGTCAAGCGAGTGGTAAAAGATTGAAATATCACAGTGGATGAAAGTTGTGATTAACAGTTTTGTTACTGTTTTGTTTGTTTGTTTAGAATTTGCATATGGTGGCCATCCTTACCCCTTTAGTGGCATCTTTGAGATCAACCCAGGAAATGCTTCTGAGCTGGGGGAGACCTTCAAATTCAAGTGAGGATTTGAATTTGAACACACACACCCTTCATGACATGCACACACCCTCACACTCTCCAAACACACACCTTCACACTCTCCAAAAATGACATGCACACACCCTCACACTCTCCAAACACACACCCTCAGACTCTCCAAACACGACATGCACACATCCTCACACTCTCCAAAAACGACATGCACACATCCTCACACTCTCCAAAAACAACATGCACACACCCTCACACTCTCCAAACACGACATGCACACACCCTCACACTCTACAAACAAGACAAGCACACACCCACACACTCTACAAAAAAGACAAGCACACACCCACACACACAA
>JAOXYF010000009.1:16162462-16186488 GCA_028565775.1 Sternarchorhynchus goeldii
AGGGGTGGAGTGAGAGGGGGGGCAGGGGTGGAGTGAGGTGGTGGCCTGTGGAAGGTGTATGTTTGAAAGCAGAAGTGATTGGAGGTGTTTCAGGACATGGCAATGCTTATATGATTTAAGCCCATTACTCAATTTGATTTTACTTATTTTTGTTTGTTTGTTTATTTAACTTTGGGAAACTGAGGCACAGAAGACTTTTGAACCATGTACCCCTTAACATCTGAAGTTGTGTTTCACCCACTGTACAGGATTAGAATGTTGATGTGATTCCTGGCTCCTCCTCCTTCTCTCTCTGGAGTGTTTTTAATGCCAGACCAAATGCTGTGGTCCTTTCTCCCACTGATACAGGAAACATAACAATCAAGCCCTTCATCCACTTTCTGTCCAAACCTTCACACATCACAGAAACTGTGGAATCACAGGTGGCTACACGTCACACTGCTAATCACCAAACCACCAAGGATTTATGAGCCACAATTTCTGATTTATACATTTGTATGTTGATATATTTACTTTCTGTTAATTGATCATTCTGTTAATTTACTTTCTGTTAAGTCTGCTTAGAATTTCTGTTATTTTATTGATGAGTCTGCTCACACTTCTGAGTTCCTGTTATTTTATTCCTGTTTTTCTCCCTTTGGGAATGCTTTTGTGAATGCTTTTGGACTGGAAGTGAGCACTGATTCCCTAACATCCTTCTGTCAAGCTCCGTCAAGATTATACTTTTCTACTGTCTGCAGTTTTAACCTTGACTAGTATTTACTTTTATGAACAGTATCACACAGTTTTACAAATGATGAACAGAATAAAGGACTGGAAAGAAACATTTAACCAGCTCAAATGTATT
The DNA here is from genome assembly GCA_028565775.1 of Sternarchorhynchus goeldii. Classification (NCBI taxonomy): domain Eukaryota; kingdom Metazoa; phylum Chordata; class Actinopteri; order Gymnotiformes; family Apteronotidae; genus Sternarchorhynchus; species Sternarchorhynchus goeldii. Next base: position 16,163,310 of record JAOXYF010000009.1, read on the forward strand.
ACTTTTTGTTTTCTTTGGAATCTTTAGCCAACAACACTGTTGTCTACTGTTTCCTAGAAATAAATAATTTTCTAAATAAATAATAAATATGTTTTTATTTCGTTTTTAATGTTTCATTTAGTTGTTTTTTTATTCAGTGTGGCTTAGATTCAAACAGCGCGTGGCCCTTTCTAAAACAAAAATTGTACATTAAAATAAGACATTAGTAGATGACTCAGTTAGAGGTTAGGCGTCAACCTCCACCAAGATCTGGGTAATAGGTGTTATATTCTCATCTAAGAAATTAACTTACACATAGCATGATATACATTACACGCACCCAAGGCAGCGCAGGATGCACGAGCGTCTTAATATCCAGTTTGTTAAAACAATTTGGCAGAATATTATATTGCTTAATGTTTTCAAGAATCCTGGTAGGATAGTGGACAGTTAATATTTTTACAGCTGGGCAAGAGTTCAGATAACATGAGTTCTGACAGGACTGGATCCAGTTAGTTTTTACTACTCACTTATAGCTAAACCTACTAAAAATGTTATATAAATTTATCTCACCAAAATGTTATATAAATTTATCTCACTAAAATGTTTATCTAAAAATATAATCTTATCATACTAACTAGTCTATAGACTACTTCATCCATTACTCATAAATAATCAAAGTTACGTTTAAAGTCCGTTTGGGACATATTATGTGCTAATATAATTATACACATATTGTTATACTAATATATGGTGAATTGGGAAATATGGTGGCCCCGCCCCCGCGTGGCCCCGCCCCCACGCCAGAAGGCATAAAAACACCCGGAGTCGCTTCGCGTTTCACTCACAGACGCCATTTTGTCATTGCGAAAAACTGCAGAGGTGAGGAAAACTGTTTTTAGTCGTCTGTTAATATGTGTAAAACCGCATTTATCATAATCATTTTATCCATGATTTATAACCGTTTCCACTGAAATCTATTTGGTTAAATTTAGGGCCGTTCGGTGATAAAGTTTTGGTTTTCTTAGTATCATTGAACTCGCACCATTAAAACTGACTAGTCGTGGCTGAGCTAGCTAATCTAGCCATCTAATACGAACGGCGATTGTTTAATAAGCGCTAGGTACATTTTTGAGTTTGTTCCAAGCAGATGGCTGCTAGCTCGTAAACAACGGACATTTAGCAAATCGAAAAGTTATCTCTGTATGCATGCGTGATGGCTAGCGGTTCCTTGGCTAGCTAAGGCCATATGCTGAAGGCCTACCGTTGATGACATGGCGTTCTGTTGTTGCCTGATGGCTAACTAACTAGCTAACAAGCTAAGGTAACTAATAACTGGACCTTTTGTGTTAAAGTCGTCGGTTATTATTGGATACGCGCCTAATGCGTCCTCCTTAATGTAGGTTTGCTAACTAGCTACGACTATTACAATATTACATTTGACGTTGTAACCGCTAGCCATCATGCTAGTTTGGTTTAACATTCTGGGGTTAAACATTAAACACATGCTCTTTGAATTCTTTGACTCTGGCACGCTTTTGACTTTGACCTGTTTGTGAACGCTGACTCCGATCTTGGAAGAGAGAGCCGATCTGATTAACATGTGCAAATGGCAGTATGTTTAAGCAGAAGTTTCTTTCCTCCAGCTCGGTTAAGTTTGCACAATGAGCGGATGTCGTGTGTTCATTGGTCGTCTAAGCCCGCATGCCCGGGAGAGAGACGTGGAGAAGTTCTTCAAGGGATATGGACGCATCCGTGAAATCAACCTGAAAAATGGTTTTGGCTTTGTGGTAAGGACCTACATCTGATTTAGAACATTGCTCAAGACCATTCATTACACTATACCGACCACACTGCTCAAGACCATTCACATTGCAGCACAGGGCTTGCATGGTTATCGTTGCACAGGTGACATTTTAACTCCATGGTGTTAGATTTTATCTCGCTTTCTGAACAAATGGTCACTCATTTGTTGCATTCAAGAACTCTGGACTAGAAGGCTGATTGTGATTGGACAAAGAAACAAGTGAGGATGATGTAATGGGCACCATTGGAAATGACTGAAGCCAAAAAATTGTCACCTTGTGACATGGTTACGGTCACTAAAGCACAGGACTCAAACATGTTTGCAGGAGTTTGATGACCACAGGGATGCTGACGACGCGGTATATGAGCTTAATGGGAAGGAGCTGTGCAGCGAGAGGTGTGTTCGGATTCCCTTCTGTGTTCTCTTGTTTGTTGCTGCGGTTGCCTGTGCAACTGAATGTTTTTAAATCTCTTGACTTTTTCTGTCCACTGCCAGGGTAACCATTGAGCACGCACGGTCCCGCAGGGGCAGAGGGGGAGGGCCCGGGATGGGCGGCCGCTTCTCCCCGCGCTTCGGAGCCTACCGACAGTCCCGCAGCGGGGGCTCCAGGTGAGGAAACTTAGTGGTTTGTTCACAGGGTGTGTTCACGGACTTTGTTTTCCATGTTCTCACCATGTTCTCCCGGCTCAGGTATGGGCCCCCGGTTCGTACCGAGCACAGAATTATCGTGGAGAATCTGTCATCTCGGATCAGTTGGCAGGTAAGTGAGACGGTCGTGCTCTACCAGCCTCTTAAGTTTTTCACATTTTTTTTTTTTACCACTTTTTTATATAAATTTTTTTTTTTTTTAAGAAAACCGTGTTCTTTCTCACTCAAATACAATAAGGTGAAATTAAAATGTTTCATCACACAACTCTTTGTAATCAGTAATCATCCTTTTGAAATAATTGCTAATATAGACTCCTATATCTCCTATATTAATATAGACTCCTATAATCTCTTTGCCTTAATTGAACTTATTTTATGATGATTTTCCAAATGCTGAAAGGTCATCTAACAGACACATTTTTTTCCAAACCTTTTCTTTAACAGCTGTGCTCTGCTATTCTGTAATTGGAGTTGCATGCACAGCCCCCGAGGTGCATAGCGCCCTCTTCTGGTTGTGTTCTGAATAGTGTCCATGTGGTGCCTCTCCCTACACGCAGTTGCGGCTGGTCTAATTCTTGGCTGGGCCCCTAGCGGGCGAAAGTGCTGTAGCGCAGGATAGCCTTAGAGGACATGGGTAGCCACTCTGGAGGGTCTGTGGTCTCAAATCCGCCCCTCACCGCCCCCGTTTGGGTCAAACTCTGCTGGTGCAGAAGCGGGGGAGGGGCACACGCTCCTCTCGCTGTCTCTGGTGGGTCCGTACGCGGAGAACGGAGGGCTCGAGGCCGAGGTCGTTTAAACTGCATTGGTTCCGTTTGCTATTTGGACACGTGGCTCTTTGCTAATGGCTTCTGTGGTTTGGAACGGTAAGTAGCTCAACACACTGATAGATTACATGGCTGGAGGGATTGGGAGCCTTACTGTAGGTCCAGTGTTACGGGGGGGGGGGGATAACGATTCCTTCTGGAGAAAAAGTAACAACAAAACTAAAGCCACACAGGCATTTAGTCAAACATCCACCTTATTGGTGAAATCAGTTTTAATACTGTGATTTCTCTGTATTAAACAAATACAGAAAATGCATTTGCAGAAAAGGACATAAATGGCCTTTAATCCAGTCAGTAAAGTTGTGAACAGGGTTGGGCTGTAACCAAACGTGTGAGAAGGTAGCACACAGCAGGCATCTCTTCAGTCTACATTTTGAAAAGGTACTATGAAAGTTGAACTCATTTTAGAATAATAAAACCAGTCTAGAATTTTATTTTAATTTTTTTTTACAAAATCTAAAGTTGAGTTCTCTAACTAATTCACAGCTTCAGTTTGACATGGGGACCTATAAGCATGACTGGCCAAGTCTTGACGGTGGCCAAAACAGGATGCAGGAATCTGCTTTGGAATAGATAAACCTGCAGGATGGAGGAATCTGCCTTTTTTCAGAGTAAATTGCTAGCAATCCAAGGACACCATACGACTAAAATTCCACTGCGAATGTGTTTGGTTAGATTGTCTAGGGAGGTAACTGCTAGATTTGGCTCTCTAGCTAGTGTGCTAACTTCACTAGCTATCTGATTAGAATAGGCACAAGTACATGTTGAAACCCTTGAATCACCAGACCACCTTTGGTTCTTGTAATAGTTGTCCATGTTGTTCAGAGTTTACCTTCATCTCCCAGAAGGGCCGCGTTGCAAACTGCCAATGCTGCTACTAGTAATATTGCAACACAGCATATTTAGCACAGCTGTTTTACATGTGCCTTTTCAAAATGTATCCTAAATCTATTAAGTTACCTTGCCATGTGTTTAACTGTAGCTGTAGTGCAGTATTCATTGGGTAGCAATCAACACCACTCAAATATTCTGCCCAACCCTGTATGTGAATTTAGTTCTAAAACAAGCAGTTTTGTGCCGTATCTTTCATTAGCCTCTACTTGCAGATTTAAAGACAAAGCATAACCTCCACCATTGCACTCTGAATACCAACAGTGGATGGAGCACAATGTCAGATTACCATCTTAATTACCATCTTGCTTTGTGGCTGAGGTTTGTTTAATGAGCACTTGATCAGGGTGCTTGTGAAGGGAGTTTGCTAGATGTGCACACTACACCAGGAGTGCACACTAAGCCCACTAGTGATCAGTCAGGTGTGGCTACGGGAAGCAGTGTGTAAGGTTGTATGTTTACAGTTTGTCGGTGGATTGTGTCTGACGTGATGTGGATCACTGAATGTCCACATGCTTTGCTGTAGGACCTGAAGGACCTGATGAGAAAGGTGGGTGATGTGACGTTTGTGGACGCGCACAGAACCAACAAGAACGAGGGGTGAGGTTTCACATCACCTTTCCAGGTTTGTGGTGAGTGGTGAGTGGCTGAACTAGCTAACCGTGTGTGTGTGTTTAGGGTGGTTGAGTTTGCCACTCGCAGTGATATGAAAAACGCCATTGAGAAGCTGGATGGCACAGACCTGAACGGTCGTAAGCTGAAGCTGTACGAGGACCGTAAGAGAAGGTGTGTAACGTCTCCACTCCCACACACAACTTTCCCCATGCACGGCTTTTTCCAAGCTTCTCCACAGGAAGAGCTCAGAGCTTGGCTAGCGGCAGGGCAAGTGATGCAACGTTATTGATCCCACACGAAATGAGCTTCCTCACAGCAGCTGGAGCAAAGCTGCAAACATCACACATGGCTTAGTAAAAGGATATTAAATGGATGTATTCAAATTTATAAGTTTTCAAATTTACAAGAAATAAAATGCAGCATGTTCCAGGCAGTGTTGACCACCAGTGGGGCTGTAACACAGACTCCGCACATGCACACGATTTCCTGCGGCCCATCCCCCACCTTCCAGCTGATGGCAAAGTTAAACCTAGAAAAGCCTGTTCTAGAGAAGCAGTTCTGTGCAAGCAGGTTTTTCCTGTTGCTCATGCACCTGTTGCCGTGGACCCAGTTGCTCCACAGGTCTGCCCTGTGCCTGGCGCAGGGCCTTGCAGTCGTGCTTTAGCTCGTGGTGCCTGTAGTGCAGCGTGCAAATGAATCCGAACTGTGTATCCAGCCACAGCCGCAGCCGCTCCCGGAGCTCCTCGCGCTCCCGCTCCCGCTCCCGCTCCAAGTCGGGCAGCCGCAGCCGCAGCCGCGACAGGGAACGTGACGGCAAACGCTCGCGCAGCCGCTCCCGCTCTGCCAGCCGCTCGCCGGAGAAGAAACCGTCGGCCGGTCGCTCGGAAGCGCGGTCTGCCTCCAGGTCGCCGTCCCCCTCTGCCAACAAGAAGCAGCAGTCGCGGTCCCGCTCCCGCTCCCGGTCCCGCTCCGCATCCACAGAGAGCCAGCACTGACGCTGTGTGTGTGTCTGTGTAAGGTGTGTGTGGGGTTAAGTATGTGTGCAAATGTAAAAATGACTAAATCACATTTGTGTATCTGTTTTTGAACATTTATGTAAGTATGTTTGTGTACTGGATCATCTCTTAAGATTTTGTTTAACCAGTGCATTTATTGCATTTTCAAGCTCATTTATTGTTTTAACACCCTGATTAAAGATGCATGAGGTCTGCTGTGTTTCTCTGGTCTGTAGTGAAACACCTCAGCACTGTCCATAAGGCTCTGCAGGCAAATTGTTCCACACAACTGTAGTTATCAGGTGTGTGTGTGTGTGGGGGGGGGGTGTTAAGTGTGCATTTACATTTGAGCTGTTCTTTTTGCTTTAGGAGCTACTGTCAACTTCATACGTGCTGTTTTGAGTTTTTAGGGGTGTTCTACAGGTTCTGTAACTGTGAATGCTGATTTGTTATAGAAATAAACTATAAATCTGCTGGTCTTTGCCTTTTTGGTCTTTTGTCAGGTTGAAAATGGTCGTTTCTTAATCTGAACTTGTGAATTTCCCTCGCTGCTTACTGAGAAACATCATGTAATAGGAATATTGGGAAAATTTACTTGTCATTGCATATTACAAAGGCCTCAGGTTTCTCCTGTAATGTTTATGAACAATAACGTTTTTGTTTAGGGTAGTTACTCCTTGCCGCTAGATGGCGGTGTAGCGCTGCTGCGTCTCCCACAGATGCTTGAAATGAATGCTAGACTAGATGCTGAACCCGTTTTTCTGGAAGGCTCGTGATCGTTATTTACTCAAATATAGTCCGTTCGTAAAGGTTAATGCAGTACTATGTTCTTGTTCGTGATGTCTTTAGTGTAGTTTGTCAGCATAATTGCGCAAATGGAAGAAATGCGAAAAGCTTTTCTCACCCTTTAAATCGTGGAGTATTGTGTGCGCCTTCGTTTTTTTTTTGTTTTTTTTTACGTAGACATTTCCCTCGTTCCAAAACGCCACCTCATACAAGCAGTGGTTTGTGGAATCGATAACGGCTCCGTTATCCATCCAGCAGAAACGGCGACAGCTTAGTAACTTGCGCGTCGAACACCGCCCTCATCCCTCTACGCCATAAAAATGGCTAAAAGAGTGACATGCAACCCCCCCCCCCCAACACACACACTAATGAACAGTAAATGCTAGTGCAGTGTTCTGTTAGTACTCCTATGTTATTACTCCTTATGTAGTAGTTTTATGTTCTGTTAGTATTCTTCTGTTAGTATTTTTTATTACTCTGCTGTTAATTCTTTTCTGTTTTGTTGTTACTCTCCTGTTCTGTTTTGCACTATTTTCATTTTATTATTTGGGCATTAAAACGTAATTGTTGGCGACCGTGCTTCTTTCACTCTTCAGATCAACACATACACACACACACACATATATAACTGCCACTTTTATTATTCTGCATAAAAGTTGGACTTGTTCAGGAAACCTAAAGTTCCACGCAAGTTTATCTGTCAGAATGTTCAACTGTGGTCCCAAGAGGGCAGGACTGTTTGGATGTTCCCGCAGTGTCCCGGGCTAAAACGGCAGAACGGGCAGGACTGTCCCCTACACCGGTGAATGAATGCGCGAGAGCGCAGGGGTGCCAGTCGACGGGATAGTGCTGGTCACGTGACTTCCTGCGGGCGGCGGTGAGCGAGTGGTACTGCAGTTCGTGCCGCGATCGCTCAGTGAGCGGTGAGAAAATTCTGTCATGAGGAGACCGGCGACGACATGAACATGCACGCAGAAACCGCACGCGGTTCACTGCACAACGCATGACCATTGACCTATCTTTGCAACTCTGTGGATATAGACAGGTATTTTAAAGGCGAATTGAACTCCAGCACGTTTGTAAAGGACAACTTTGCTTTTGTCGGGAGGAGGTGTGCCGGACAACACGGAGCATGGCGGAGAGAAGTGGACGTCTTAGCTTTCCCGGGAGCGGGGCGCTGAACAGACCGGTGCCGATGAACCTCTTCGCTACCTGGGAGATAGATGGTTCCTCTCCTAACTGCATTCCGAGGTAAGACTCTTAACTGTGCTTCCGCCCAGGTTGGGTCCTCTAGCCTACATGACACTTATGGAATGGCAGATGACGTGTGTGTGTGTGTGTGTTTCTCTATTATAGTTCTGCGGTCTGTGCTGTGTAGTCAGTAGATCTGGGGATCGTCTCGCGACATGCGTGCGTTTCAAGTTTGAATTTAGGGGTTATGCTACAGCACTGTCACGCGCAACTTGTTTGGAAGTAGATCTCGAGAGAGGCGAGCGTTGCGTGTAACGGACACCTGACGCGACGCAGGACGCGTGTGCTCCATGAACACTCCCACTCACTCAGTTGTTATTTACAGTAAAACAAAAACACATTTAGAACATAATAGCATACTAGGCTTTCACTAGCAAAGACAGACAACCTCCACGGCTTTAATTGTGTATTAATGTGATCTTCTCTGTCGTCGGATAAATTCAAGCACTTTTGCGCAAAGAAGTGGGACTTGCTTTTTTCTGATACAATAACGAGACCACAGGTTTTCCAGGCATTACAGGAATAGAAAGAACCGGACCGCTGGAAGATTATCCCATACACTGAGCTCATATATCAAATCGTCAGCAGGAACAGTGTGGAAGGGCAGCGTTGCCTTTCATATCCTAATGAATAATAAACCCGTACAGTCGGGACAGATCCGACAGATCCGCTGAGACATTTGATATCGGTGGACCATCAACCAGTTTTGATCCTAGTTTGCAAATAAACAAGCATAAGGAACACCATGTGTGTTTTTATTCTCTCTCTCTCTCTCTCTCTCTCTCTCTCTCTCTCTCTCTCTCTCTATATAGAGAGAGAGAGAGAGAGAGAGAGAGAGAGAGAGCGCCCATTGTGTTTTCCTCAAATTTCTGTAGCCAAACGAAGCTCTGGCAGCGAATGTCTCAGGCCGTGACATTTCCTCTCTGAGATAATCACGTATTTCATGGAACTGGGCCGAGTCATTTCCTCTCTGAGATAATCACGTATTTCATGAGATTGGGCTGACACATTTCCTCTCTGAGATAATCACGTATTTCATGGGACTGGGCCGAGATATTTCCTCTCTGAGATAATCGCGTATTTCATGGGACTGGGCCGAGACATTTCCTCTCTGAGATAATCGCGTATTTCATGGGACTGGGCTGAGACATTTCCTCTCTGAGATAATCACGTATTTCATGGGACTGGGCGGAGACTTCCCTGCTGAAGCTGGTGCCTTATTTCGTCAGAGAGGAGAAGTGATTTTTAAATCCTCACAGTGCACGAAATTCAGTCAGATGTGTGAGATATGGCTGATGAATTCTTGATTAGAATGAAATATTAACCAACGCACCACAGAGCCGCTGTTATTCCCTCAGGCACCCACCTTTTGTCTTCCTTTTGTGTGTGTGTGCTTTGTGTGTGGTGGTGGTGGGGGGGCACAGACTTCAAATGTAGGCTAATGGCTTGGGGGGGGGGTCTGCTCCCTGCTCCTGGATGTGCACCACCCTGCAGAGTTCAAACATAATCTAACACATCTGACATAATCTAACACATCTAACATAATATAACACATTTGAACATAAACTAACAAGTCTAACATAACAGATCTGAAATAATCTAACATAACCTAACACATTTGACATAATCTAACAAATCTAACATAGTCTAACACAGTTGACATAATCTAACACTTTAACATACTCTAACACATCTGGTCTAGCTGTGTCTTGATACATCTTGAGTAAAGTGCTTGTGCTAATCAAAACTGCCCTGAAAGACTGAGGGTTTAAGGAACTAACATCCTTTTAAAGCTGTTAATCACAGTGTATTCTCAAGGTTATCGGCCTTGGCAAGTCACAACAAGCATATTATCATAAGCTTCTTCCTTTTGTGTCCAGAGAAAAAGACATCCATGCAAATAAAAACTGTTGCTCCCGTCCCAGTGTGTCTCTCCCGTCCCAGTGTGTCTCTCCCGTCCCAGTGTGTCTCTCCCCTCCCAGTAGAACGAGTGGTACATGGCAGAGAGGATTAAACGTTCATACAGCATCGGTAGCTGCAGCAACAACATTGGCTGTTGGTTCCTGTCTCTGTCATGCAAGGCCATGTGGTGGTTAAAAACAAAAGTCCATGTTTTTAGCCCTGAATTTTCTGTATACTGTATTAATCTACACCCATGAAAAAATTCACTCGGCCATGTCCTTTGACAGTGTAGTAGAACTCTACCCACACCCTCTTACACCCACACCCCACTACAACCACACCCTCTTACACCCACACCCCACTACACCCACACTCTCTTACATCAACACCCCACTACACCCACACCCTCTTACACCCACAACCTCCTGCAGGGGGAAGCCTCCTGCTCACATGTGCATCTAATGCTCTCACACACACACACCTGCCTCTGTATTATGGTTAGATTAGGGGTGAATCAACATTGTTTTATTTGGGCTTTAGTAAGATTGATATATTATGGTTATTATTATGAGTATTATTGCTGGTTATGATTGTTTTTATTATGGTTGGTGTGCTTTAGTTGGATTAGCAGTATTTAATCATGACAAGATAAATGAAGAGTTTATATTAGGAGTAACAGACGTTGCTGGGATCATGACCAGCTCTGGAGAGGGTGCTGTAGGCGTTGGTGTGTTAGTCTGACTGTTTTGGACTGAATGTGAAGAGCATGTGTATATTGGACAGTGATTGGTTGGACAGGCAGTTGTGGGTGTGTCTGTACTGCAAGTTAATTGGTTGGACTGTCCATTGTGGGCATGTCTATGAAGGACTATGAAAGTCTATGAAGTGACTGGCTTGGCTGGCTGTAATTAACCCAGTTTTTGAGCTGCCAAAGAGTGACTCAATGATTAACTTTTATCATTGAACCTCTAAAAATTCAATTCAAAGAGCTTTCTATTTGTTTCGCATTTGTTTTTATGTTATATATATAGGTGAGGGTGAGGTATTGAATTGAGACGGTGAGGGGGTGAGATGGTGAGAGGATCAGAGGGTGAGGGGATCAGAGGGTGAGATGATGAGAGGGTGAGGGGATCAGAAGGTGAGATGATGAGATGGTGAGGGGATGAGAGGGTGAGGGGATGAGAAGGTGAGATGATTAGAGGGTGAGGGGATGAGATAGTGAGGGGATCAGAGGGTGAGGGAATCAGAGGGTGAGGGGATGAGAGGTTGAGGGGATGAGAGGTTGAGGGGATCAGAGGGTGAGATGACGAGAGGGTGAGGGGATGAAAGGGTGAGGGGATCAGAGGGTGCAATGATGAGAGGGTGAGGGGATGAGATGGTGAGACGGTGAAATAAGCTTTGATAAACTTTGTGTACTGGGTGTGAGGACGTGATCTTACAGGTTATGGGATCTTACAGGTCATGTGCAGGCAGTTCTGCCTCTCAAAGTTCAACATCCTGAGCTAAAGGCTCTTCTTATCATTACACTCACTCAAATGTACAATATTTTATCATTACACTCACTCAAATGTACATCATGTTATTATTACACTCACTTAAATGTACACACACACACAACATGTTATAAAAGTCAGTGTCCACTGTCCCTAATGTTCTTGACAGGTCAAAGTTCAGGTCTGTAGGGGGGCATGGCAGTGAGCTCTCAGATTGTTCCGTAGTGTGTTTTTGTGGAGGGGTGATGCTGCTTTAGGTTCTTTGAAGCGTTAACTGTGGTGGAGTCACATTTCCATGAGTCACTGAATATGCTTGTTGATGTTTTGGCAGCAGTTTCCCTCTGCAGTGTGTGAGTCAGCAGAGAGATGAAGCAGCACAGAGAGATGAAGCAGCACAGAGAGATGAAGCAGCAGTCTGCAAAGATCAGAACCCATTACCTTACACACACACACACACACACACACACATACACATACACGTGTGCATGTGTGTGTGAGCTGCCATCCCTGTACTATTGGTAAATTTAATGACACTCATCCAGAACAGGTGTTAAACTTTAAGTTTAGTGTTGTAAGCCTAGGTCCAGTTTAAACACATACAACTCTAGAATCACAGAGTCCAGGTTAAGTAAGTTTTCATTTAATTTGTAGTAATTAGTGAATTAATATAATTAATGGAATTGGAAAAAGGTATAGAAGAAAACATAAAATTGTAAAGCTGCTGCACACCCTCCCCACCAGTTGCACATTGTCATCGCCAAGGCCACAGACGCGTAACAGACACATAACAGACACCTAACAGACACCTCCCGTCTGCTGTCTGGGGAGGAGTGTAGCCCAGAGAGGCCATAAAGCTGACTGCAGGTCCAGAGTGTTCCACAAGAAGAGAGGACTGCTGTCTTACACACACGGCTCTAGACCATCTCTCTCTCTCTCTCTCTCTCTCTCTCCCTCTTTCTCTACCTTTACTTCTCTCTCTCCTTCTGTCTCTCTCTAACCCTTCCTTAGTAACTGCACAATCCATGTGTTCTCTGAAACTCAGGCTCTCATCACTGAAAGTGTGTGTGTGATTCTGGAGGTGTGTTTGATTCTGGAGGTGTGTGTGTGATTCTGGAGGGTTTTCTTTCTGCTTTGCTGCATTCTCTCAAGTGGGTACTGGCAAGCTGTCCATTGGAACAATGGCACACACACACACACACACACACACACACACACACACTGACATTGGGTGAACAAAGTGTTGATTGAGGTTGTGGGTTCAGGGAGCCTGTCATATTTGTGTGTGTTGGTGGTGTGTGTGTTGAGCTGTCACTCAGAAGGAGAAAGTGAAAACACTCAGCCTTTGTTTCTCACACCCCCGCTACCATTCTCTCTTTGAGAGAGTGAGGGACACACACACACACACACACACACACACACACACATATACACACCACACTGGGGCAGGATGAATACTCAGTGTGTTTAGAATATTGTTATTTTCCTTTGGAGTTCTTTTTGGTGTGTGTCTGTGTGTGTGTGTAGTCACGTTGAGATTATAATCTCTTTAACAAGACATCAGCACCCAGTGCTACACAACAGATACACATAACACACACAAACCTTCTTTAATAAACACGTAATGACACGTAAACATTCATTAATAAACACATACTCTTCATAACAAGAGTAAACATTACTGACACAAACTTTACACACACAGCATCAAATAAACCAGAGAAGTGAGTTTGTTAAAGCTGATGGCTGAGCTCCTGGGATGTGAGAATAAATCATACTGGGTTTTACATGATAAAGAAAACACAGACCAACATGAGGCAGCTGAACAATTATGACTTTGTACACAAATATTACCCAGTGTGTTTTATTTATTATGTGTTTGTGTTTGTAATGAAAGTGCTGTTCAACCTGTCATGTTTTCAGGTTTATTTAACGACTCGCTCTGGTTGTAAAAAGCTTTATACTGAATGATAAGTGGAATCCAAAAAATGCAGCGTTGTTTTAAAACCAAGCCAATATGAAGTGTGTGAGTGTGAGTGTGTGTGTGTGTGTGTGTGAGTGTGTATGTGTGTGTGTGTGTGTGTGTGTGTGTGTGTGTGTGTATGTGTGTGTGAGTGTGTGTGTGTGTGAGCCAACCAAATGCTTGACAGACACATATAAAGAAAAATAGAGATACACAATAGAGAAATAGAACAGAGAAAGACAGAGGAAGAGAGAGGATTTGAATGTAGTTTAGGGCGGTTCTGTGTTTGTGTAACAGTTTAGTGCAGTTCTGTGTTTATGTAACAGTTTAGTGCGGTTCTGTGTTTATGTAACAGTTTAGGGCGGTTCTGTGTTTATGTAACAGTTTAGGGCGGTTCTGTGTTTATGTAACAGTTTAGGGCGGTTCTGTGTTTGTGTAACAGTTTAGGGCAGTTCTGTGTTTATGTAACAGTTTAGAGTGGTTCTGTGTTTGTGTAACAGTTTAGTGCAGTTCTGTGTTTATGTAACAGTTTAGAGTGGTTCTGTGTTTGTGTAACAGTTTAGTGCGGTTCTGTGTTTATGTAACAGTTTAGGGCAGTTCTGTCCTTCAGACCTGCCAATCACATAACCTGCTACTTGCCCACTAACACCCACCCCCCAGCCTGGGCTGCATTTGAAATCTCTGGTATGAGTCAGCAGTTCCTGACAGCGAAAGAGCTCTGACTTTAATCCGCAGATGTAGTCTGTAATTTAATCAGAGCTGTAATCTGAGCTGGACCTGCTCTGTCAGGTCAGGAGTCTGTTGTGATGATCACCAGTGACTGTCAGGTGTTATAGTCGGGCGTAGCTTTGTTCTCTCAGCTGTAACATGTAACCGGTAACATGCCACCATCTCTTCATGGTTTCTCTATTACTTCTCCCCCTCACACCCTCTTTCGCCTGCTGCCTCTGCCTCCCTGTAAGAGATGCTTCAGAGTGTCTGCAGATGTTTGTGCATCTGCAGTGTGTGTGTGTAGGTGTTTGTTCTTTGCTGTGCGGGTGTTGTTATGGAGTTTCCATGAGATTTCAACAATGTTTGGAATGCACACACGCACACACACACACACAGTTTACTGAGTGAATTGAAAAAAAAATGCAACAACAACAACAAAAAATTAATTTTCCGATTACAAGCCCCAAACTCTTCAGTGCTTCAAACTACATGGATATCAAATATCAATATATCACTGCCATAACAGACATACACACACACACACACACACACACACACACACACACACACACACACACTAGTAAATGCTTAATGCGCTGGTAGAACATTCTTGTAATCTATGCTCCCCCGCTGCTCCCAGCTTCTTCTTGTGGGTTAATGTTTCCCCCTTGTTTTATTATGAAGGCTTTACAAGATCAACTCTCTGTTCTATCTTCTCATCTACTTACTGTTGTTATGATTCTAGAACATTCTAGAAACGTTCTAGAAATTCTAGAACATTGTCCTACTACAGTTTTCAAGCTTCAGTCATCAAACTTTTACGTCATTCATTAACTTTTAATAACTTTTAATAACTTGTGCTGTTAACAGATTCATCCCAAACATTCACACTTCAGGAAGCTTTGGCCACGTGATGTTTGTTCAGACCTTCTTTTTTAGTTTTAATTTTAGTTTTTTAGTTTTTTGTTGGTTGGTGTAATTTCAGCAAGTCACTAAATCTGGCAAAGCTTGGAAGGACTGAGAGCTAAAGATTATTCAGAAAGAGGGAATACAAATGGAGGTCAGTGCTTTTTTTTGGAAAGATTGGAAATGAGTGTGTGTGTGTTGGTGTATGTGTGTATGCTTGCTTTAAGCTAAACACAACAAATATAGTGCACACCTGGTTAAAATGTTGTGAGTGTATGAAAACAGATCCTAAACTTATCAATCACACAGCACATAGCAAACGTACACAGGTGTCATCAAACTAAAGAAAGGAACATCCTATAATTGTGTATGCATGTGTGTGTGTGAGAGGTCATCTGTGGGCTTCACACACACACACACACACACACACATTCATTCAATTGGAGAGAATGAATAAATATATTTTGTCTTTTTGTCATTGTCTCCCTCTCTCCCACCTTCTCTTTCTCCCTCCTCTCTCCACCTTGCTCTCTCTCTCTCTCTACCTGTCTCTCTCTCTTCTCTCTCTCTACCTATCTCTCTCTCTCTCTTCTCTCTCTCTCTCTACCTGTCTCTCTCTCTCTGTCTCTCTTTCTCTATCTCTCTCCATATGTCTCTCTCTGTCTCACACACATAAATGAAATGGAGAGAGAGAGTATGTGGGTCACCCAGCTGTTCTCCCCCTAAGACCCACATATTTAACCGATTATATTAATAGATTAAAGGAGATACTCCCCTTCCCTTGTGTGTGTGGAGTCTGGAGTCTATAAAAAGATGATCATGGTAAGCTTTTTCCTTATCTGCATTAGGTGCACACACACACACACACACACACACACACATAAACACACACATATACATATACACACAAAAACACACACACACACACAAATGGCACAGTCTGATCCCAGGCTGTGGTTGTGTTGCTGGATGTTTCCCGCATGAGCTGTGTGAGTTTGGGATTCATCTGTGAGATCCCACAGGACTGTGAGAGCAGCATGCAGTGAAATGTGTGCTGGAGGACAGGCTCTGATGAGGATGTGTACATGACTGAGATGACGTTCACTGGGAGCCTCTGCACACTGGCGCCAGCCAATCGAGGGAGAGACAAAGCAACCAGTACTAATGAAGGACGAGACAGAGAGATATATACAGAGATATATACAGAGATATATACAGCAGATAGACATTAAACACCTCATCATGTACCTCATCATGTACCTCAACATGTACCTCAACATGTACCTCATCAAATGATTCTTTTTTTGCTGATTTTGCAGGTGGGCAGAGTTTGGGATTTTTTACCGTGATGTTTTACTGTGATACTGTGAAGGTTTTAATATTTAAAAGCTCTTTTGCTTAATAAAGCATGTGGAAGTTGAATAAGCCCCACCTTCTTAATAAAGCATGTGGAAGTTGAAGTTGAATAAGTGCCTTATATTCAGTGAGAAAACTGACCTTAAGGACAACTGTGTCCATTTAACTGACCTTAAGGACGACTGTCCATTTAACTGACCTTAAGCTCAGTTAGCAGGAACAGGACCTGAAGGAGCATTGTGTGAGGTCACACAGTGACTGTTACAGTACGGTCAGTGACCGTTACAATACGGTCAGTGACCGTTACAATACTGCAACCTCTGAATTGCAGTGTTGTCCCACATGAATGAAAGCAGTTAATTTATCTGATATACTGATTTATCCAATATACTGATTTATCCGATATACTGATTTATCCAATATACTGATTTATCCGAGGAACCGAGACTTAAATGCGGAGGGGTCCACACAATAGCAACAATATTAACCTATAAACAATAAACAATTTAAACAACAAATGAGAACAAATAAGCAGCGGAAGAATATTCTGTGTTCCTAGAAGGCCTGTTTGATGAATGAAGGTGTGTCTGAAACCCATCTGGCACATGATGCCCAGGGCAATGGGGAAGTGGGTGGAAGGGGGGAGGGGCCACAGCAGGGGGCATCAGGGGGTGATGGGAGGACTTCAGCAATGTGGTGAGAAGGTGTAGATAAACCCTCAGCAGAAGGAGGGCAGATTACCACACATGCTCAAATACTAAAGTGTGTGAATTAGGGATCTGTAGTGTGCAAGGATGGATGTTATGTGCTTTTTGTTTTTTAACAAATTTTTACTAGTTGGCGTTGAAAAAAAACCATGTTCCTCATACAGTCTGTGGTTTTGAGTTCAGTCTGTGGTTTGGTCTGTGGGAGTGTGGAGCAGAGATTTTGTAAGTGTGTATGCATGTAAGATCCTACATGTTACTTAGTGATTTCATACAGAATGCAGTCGGCATTGTTAGACTCTGTCAGCATGTTAGCTTGGTGTGTGGTGTTAATGGTTTATTACAGTGGTCCTCTAAGCTTATGGAACTGAAGCAGTTACAGACCTCTCTCCTCACTGCATCTGTGTAGTTACAGACTGAATTAGAGACAGTGGGTTTGAAGTCTTCTTCTCCCACACACTCACAGACAGATGCAACCATATGGGACTGACTGAGTTTAATGGATATATATATATATATAATATATATAAACAGTGAACCCACTTTCTGTGTCCCTGTATCTCTGTGTCCCTGTATCTCTCTGTCCCTGTATCTCTGTGTCCCTGTATCTCTCTGTCCCTGTATCTCTCTGTCCCTGTATCTCTGTGTCCCTGTATCTCTGTGTCCCTGTATCTCTGTGTCCCTGTATCTCTCTGTCCCTGTATCTCTGTCCCTGTATCTCTGTGTCCCTGTATCTCTGTGTCCCTGTATCTCTCTGTCCCTGTATCTCTCTGTCCCTATATCCTTCCATCCCTATCTCTCTTCCTTTATCTCTCTTTCTCCCTCTGTTACACACATTCACAGGAATGTTTAGGGCCTCAAGACACACACACACACACACTTCTCTCCAAGAGATCATTACCTTTTTCATTTATTTTAAACTGCCTGTACATGCAGAATTTAGAATTTGATATAAATATGTTTTTTAAAGGCTACAAACTTCAGATAACAGTTAAAAGAACAGACACACACACATAAAAAACATACACAAAGGCATTGTAATAATGACGGCACACACACACACACACACACACACACATATATATAAAAGCTCTCCTCTGTTCACATTCCATTCGCCTGCTTGTCTCTCATGAGCTTTACAGGGCTGCAGGTTAAGAGGGGCAGTGCACATACCATGGCCAGCCAATCAGGAAGCAGGAAGCTGGCCTCACACAGCCAGCCCATCAGGAAGTAGGAAGCTGGCCTCACACAGCCAGCCAATCAGGAAGTAGGAAGCTGGCCTCACATCGCACACCAGCTTGTTGTTGTATTTGTGTGATTCAGTGACTTGCATTTGTTCCACAAGCTCTCAAGTCTACAGGGACTCCAGTATCTTAGAAATGAGGCTGGACCTGAAGTGACTCAGCACTCTCTCTCTCTCATACACACACACACACACACACTCTCTCTCTCTCTCACACACACACACACATACACTCTCTCTCTCACACACACACACTCTCTCTCTCTCTCTCTCTCTCTCTCTCTCACACACACACACACATACACTCTCTCTCTCTCTCTCACACACACACACACATACACTCTCTCTCTCTCTCACACACACACTCTTTCTCTCTCTCTCTTACATACACACACTTTCTCTCTTTCACACACACATACACACACATGCACACACACACTCTCTCTCTCACACACAATCTTAGATATATGCAAAATAGAAAATGAGTTAAGTTTCTAAAAGAAGTTCCTACTATGAAATGCATCATCCTGTGTATGTGTGAGAGTGTGTAATACTTCTTGAGAAGTTTATGATTAAAGGAGAGGGTTGACCCAGTTCTCCAGGACACCACAGCAGTTCTGGGTTCAGTCCCAGATGCTCTGCTTCTGCTCTGTGGGACTTTCTATACCTGCAGCCATAAAAGGGACCAAGCGATGAGGCTAATAAACGTGGGTCAACTCTCTCAGGACCATAGAAACACAAACACACACACAACTCTCTCAGGACCATAGAAACACAAACACACACACACACACACACACACACACACACACAACTCTCTCAGGACCATAGAAACACAAACACACACACACACACAACTCTCTCAGGACCATAGAAACACAAACACACACACACACACACACACACACAACTCTCTCAGGACCATAGAAACACAAACACACACACAAACACACACACACACACACACACACACACACAACTCTCTCAGGACCATAGAAACACAAACACACACACACAACTCTCTCAGGACCATAGAAACACAAACACACACACACAACTCTCTTAGGACCATAGAAACACAAACACACACACACACAACTCTCTCAGGACCATAGAAACACAAACACACACACACACACACACTCAACTCTCTCAGGACCATAGAAACACACACACACACACAACTCTCTCAGGACCATAGAAACACAAACACACACACACACACACACACACACACACACACACACAACTCTCTCAGGACCATAGAAACACACACACACACGACTCTCTCAGGACCATAGAAACACAAGCACTAGGACACACACACACACACACACACACAACTCTCTCAGGACCATAGAAACACAAGCACAGAGCAAACACGTACACACAGTAAAAATGAAGGGAAAATGGCAGGTTTGATTGCTTAGTAATTACATCCATTTAAACTGAAATACACACTCTTAGTCAAATGGACATGTATGCAAAAACATACACACAATCTCATGCGCAGCCAAAGTCCCGTGAGTATAACCATGGTAACGGGCGCAGCTGGAGTTAATGATTTGCTTTGTGGGGTTGTTGAGGATGGAGTTGCAGGATTCATAAATGATGCGTGTATCATGCTGGGTTGGACTCCAGCAGCTAAGCATCACTCCTCCCCTGTAACCATCCGCTCAGCACTGAGTCACAAACCATGCTGCAGTTCAGTGAGCTCTAACTGTAACTAGCAAACTAGCAAAGAATCACTGAAATAATGAACACAAAACATAGAAAGGTCTGAAGAAAAGTCTTCCTGAATGACAATGACAAAGATTTAGATTGAGAAATGATCAAACATAAGAAAAGAGCATACATTTAGATGACATGAGAAAAACGATAAAGTGAACACCCCCCCCCCCCGTCTCTGTCTCTGTCTCTCTCTCTAATTGTCTCTCTCTAATTGTCTCTCTCTCTAATTGTCGTTCTCTCTCTCCTGCACATGAGTGGGATAAATTAGCAGGGGGTTGTGAGCTGTGTGGAGGATAGGGTTACAGTAGGATGTAATCCACAGCCCCCTGTAAGAAACAGCACAACCATGTGAGACTACACAACCATGTGAAACTACACAACCATGTGAGACTACACAACCATGTGAAACTACACAACCACGTGAGACTACACAACCATGTGAAACTACACAACCACGTGAGACTACACAACCACGTGAGATTACACAACCATGTGAAACTACACAACCACTTGAGATTACACAACCACGTGAAACTACACAAGCACGTGAGACTACACAACCACGTGAGACTACACAACCATGTGAAACTACACAAGCACGTGAGATTACACAACCACGTGAAACTACACAAGCACGTGAGACTACACAACCACGTGAGACTACACAACCATGTGAAACTACACAAGCACGTGAGACTACACACACTTCCCTTAGTGATTCAACACTGGGAGGAGCCAGCTAGGAACAACACTAAACATGAATGCACACACACACAAACACACACACACACACGTGCAAACACTAAGAGGTTAAAGACTGAAGCGCTGGTAATGGGTGCCAGTTGAATTTGGTGCGTGTGTGAGATCTCGTGAGGCGTGTGATCAGATGAAAGGAGTGAGTGTGAACCTCTCACCACTCCCAGATGCTTAGAGGGATCAGGTTGCCAAATACACAGCCCTGGAATGAGGGTTTTGGGTTGCCAGTTACTCATCTTGGAACAGAAATTATAATCATCCCCCATTATAGGAGAGCCAGAACAATTCATGAGTGACGTCTCTTTTTGCGTGATTGTTTGTACACTGAATGTGTATATGTGTGTACTGAATGTGTGCGTATGTGTGTACTGAATGTGTGTATATGTGTGTACTGAATGTGTGTATATGTGTACCAGTTGGGGTGTTTGTATGAATTTGTGTCTGTACTGAATTTGTATGAGAGTGTGTCTATGTGTGTGTGTGTGCTTGCGTGTGTGTATGAGAGAGCCATCAGCTGCTGGTCTCTGCATCAGTAATGCTGACTGAAATAATCCCTTTGTACTGATGGCTGAAGAGTGTGTGTGTGCGTTTGTGTGTGTGTAACCCATTGTCCTCTGTTCTTGCTCTTTTGCTGGTTCTGCTGGTTCTGATCCAGTAGTTGCATATAAAAGCTGTGTTTATCCTGATATTCACAGCTGGTATTTTGGACAGGAATCTGGACGGGAGGCACCTGACGGGGTCAGATAATGGTGTCTGTTCTCGCTGGCTCTGGATCGCTGCCAGAGTAGATCTGTGGAGTCCAGAGTCAGGAGTCAGAAGTCAGGAATCAATTTTCTGACTGTTCATAGTAGTTTTGGAAGAGGAACACTGTGCTGCTGTATAGTCTCTGGTTTGGAGTTGGGGTCAATCATGGTTAGCATTAGCCAAAGGCTAATCTGCCTAGAGAGGATAATGGAGTGTGTTTGCGAGTGCGTACATGTGTGTGTGTGTGTGTGTGTGTGTGTGTGCGAGAGAAAGAGGAAGGGAACTGAACAATGGTAATCTCTGACTACACTATACAGCACCTTTCAATAATCTCTCTCTCTCTTTCTCTCTCTCCCTCTCTCTCTCTGTCTTTCTTTCTCTCTCTCTGCCCCTCCCTCCATTTCATAAAACAAAAAAAGTATTCCATGAGAAGAGTGTTAATGATGCATCTCAATGAAAAACTTACCAGCCACATCCAACACTCGACCAACAATAAAACAGACCATATATTTCCTACCTTACACAGGTTTATTATTATTGTTGTTATTATTATTATTATTATTATTATTGATTTATTATTATTATTACTGTTATTGATTTAATGATTTGAACCCATCCATCATATCCTTTCATCCATGTTTACAGGGTCTCACAGTCTCTCACTCTGTTGTGATGGAAGTGTTTCTCACTCTGTTGTGATGGAAGTGTTTCTCTCTGTTGTGATGGAGCTGTTTCTCACTCTGTTGTGATGGAAGTGTTTCTCTCTGTTGTGATGGAGCTGTTTCTCACTCTGTTGTGATGGAAGTGTTTCTCACTCTGTTGTGATGGAAGTGTTTCTCTCTGTTGTGATGCCTGGAGTGAGAAACACTTCCCTGTAGTTTAGTGACGTTGTGCAGAAGTGGCGGTTCACCACAAAGCGCTTGTTCCAAGAACAGGTTCCACACCTGAACATGATAAACCCACAGGAAGAAGCTGAGGAATGGAGCGTAATGATGATCCCCCTCTCCACTTAAACACAACTCACCTGACTCCTCCTCTTTTCTCTCTCTCTCTTTCTGATTCTCGTCTGAGACTCTTTTGTTCTCTCGTTCTCTAGTTCTCTTTGAGTGGACCCACTCCCTCCTGTCTTTTGTCAGACCTCCAGGTCCTTTAACAGGCAGGAAGCAGGAGACCTGCTTCTGTCTCCAGGCTTCTGTTGTGTGTTAGGAGCTCCTCCCCCCAGGCTACAGTTCTGTGGAATTTCTTCACAGCTCAGATATGTTACGGTGGACTGGCTGGCCTTTTGCTTCACTCCACCTGGAACCTGCGGCTGGGTGGTACCAGGGTCAGGGGATATACTCTGCACCCCCCCACCCCCCAGGCGGAAGAGCCTTCTGTGTGTGACCCATTCTAATGCTGCATCTTGGTTAAGCACAAACTCTGTTTGTAAAATGACTCATTTGATTTCTAAAACCACTAAATAAGACACCATATCTTTATAAATATCCTGTTTATGTTGAAGCAGTGTTTCACAAAAACACGTGGTAAAAATAAACGTGTCTCAACAGCAACAATAAATCACTAAAATCATTCCCTCTCTTATCTATCTATCTATCTATCTGTCTGTCTGTCTGTCTGTCT
The DNA here is from genome assembly GCA_028565775.1 of Sternarchorhynchus goeldii. Classification (NCBI taxonomy): domain Eukaryota; kingdom Metazoa; phylum Chordata; class Actinopteri; order Gymnotiformes; family Apteronotidae; genus Sternarchorhynchus; species Sternarchorhynchus goeldii. The sequence continues at coordinate 16,186,232 of JAOXYF010000009.1, forward strand.
GTCTGTCTGTCTGTGTGTGTGTGTGTCTGTCTATCTATCTATCTATCTGTCTGTCTTTCTTTCTCTCCAGACTCTGCAGTCTCACTCTGAAGAAGCTTGTGGTGTTGAGGGAGTTGGACAAAGAGCTCATCTCTGTGGTCATTGCTGTCAAAATCCAGGTGGGTAGTCCACCCATCCATCCATCCGGGGGGGGGGGGGGGGGGGGGGGGGGGGGGGGGGGGGGGGGGGGGGGGGGGGGGGGGGGGGGGGGGGGGGGG
>JAOXYF010000009.1:16310543-16332882 GCA_028565775.1 Sternarchorhynchus goeldii
CTATAGTGATTATTATAGACCACTATAATAATTATTACAGACCACTATAGTGATTATTATAGACCACTATAGTGATTATTATAGACCACTATAATAATTATTACAGACCACTATAGTGATTATTATAGACCACTATAGTGATTTATTATACACCACTATAGTGATTATTAAACACCACTATAGTGATTATTATAGACCACTATAGTAATTATTATAGACCACTATAGTGATTATTAAACACCACTATAGTGATTTATTATACACCACTATAGTGATTATTAAACACCACTATAGTGATTATTATAGACCACTATAGTAATTATTATAGACCACTATAGTGATTATTAAACACCACTATAGTGATTTATTATACACCACTATAGTGATTTCAGTTCTTCCTTCCTCTATACAAATTCATTAAAAAATTTTATCAGTTCCTGTATAATTTTTAAAAAACAGGTTCAGAATGCATAAGTTAATCAAATGCATTACAATCTGTTTATGTTTATCTTCTGAATTTGTTATATTTATTGCTACATATCCTAATCAGTGTTCCAGTTAACACACGTCTGCACTCAGTTAACACGGGTCTGCACTGAGTTACCACGTGTCTGCACTCAGTTAGCACGGGTCTGCACTCAGTTAGCACGGGTCTGCACTCAGTTAGCACGGGTCTGCACTCAGCACGTGTCTGGGCTGTTTTGTTTGGCTAATTCCCCTGCATCCCTGATTTGACGAGTTCCCTCCTGAGATAAAACAAATCCAAAGCCCAGATGTTGAGTTTTTCTCCTCCCCCTGCTGACCACACTGAAGCACCATGCTGTAGGAGTCACACTGAAGCACCATGCTGTAGGAGTCACACTGAAGCACCAGGCTGTAGGAGTCACACTGAAGCACCAGGCTGTAGGAGTCACACTGAAGCACCATGCTGTAGGAGTCACACTGAAGCACCAGGCTGTAGGAGCTACAGCTGTAAATACAGTCATATGATTGTATCATCTGATAAAACCAGCAAGTCTGAGCAATGCATTTAATCATTTGGTGTTTTCATGTACAGATGATCAGGATCATCTTAGCCAGAGTGAAGGTAATAAATTAGTGTTATTTACTTTAGAACCGTTTAATCATCTTATTATATGTTTACGATCACTGCTTAATTATATCCAATTTAAATCTCCTCAATCTATATTTCTATTTTATTTATCATTTCTGTAAATGAATCCTCACCAGTATAAAAATGTGCTGTAACAGATCTTGTTTTTGTTTTTTTTCAGGCTCCTGAAGGTCAACCTGCTTCAGTTCAGGATTGTCTGGAACACTGAGCAACCTGTAACCAAGAATCATTTCCATGGAGTTTCACCATGGCAACCAGAGTAAAACGGGGCCATCTACACTCTGTTGCTACCAACTGTGATCATATAGATTCATGTTAAAGATTCAGTATGATGACAAGTCAGGTGACCTGCGCTCATTACAGACACTCATTACTTCACCATTCTGATTCATCTGGGCTTTGGTTTCAACTGAAACTTTGCACTGACTGGAAGATTTCAGATTTCAACAGTTCAACTGTTCAACCCCACCAAGTTCCTAATAATGTCATGCACTCAGACATGAAACTGTCACTGAAAAAGACCAATGAACACAAAAACACAAACTTTATTTTGCACTTAACATTGTGACAACTATTCTGGATATTAATACAGCATGTGGGAGAAATACTTTAATCCAATCTCACGCACTTCAAACAGACCTGGAGAGACTCATCCACTGGAGCTGTCATGACACCATCTATACAGCACCATCTATACAGCACCATCTATACAGCACCACAGTGAGCTGCTCCAACTAGAATGTTTCTCTCTCCCTTCACACACCTTTGAGTGCTCTTTCACACACACACACACACACACACACACACACACACACTGGATTACCTGTTCAGTGAAGACATGTTTCATAATATGTAGAGTATCTGAGATGTAAAAATACTGAGAGGGTTTATGTTTGATGAGATGCTCAGTACCGAAGTTGGATGAAATTCTATTATAACATTCTATTATAACATGTCCAGTAAAAACAGTTTTACTTAATTAGGACTGGGAATGACAAGTGTTATTATTAACCTTATAATGTAGGAACCTTATTCTACACTGAGTGATTTATTCGTTTTCACATTTAAACCAAAGTCGAGGTTGTGGTGTGGGTCTGTACAGAGACACTTTACACATAATCAGGGATCACCATACAAAAGGATCTAAGGATCTCACGCAGGACCTGTGCAGACTGACCGTAAACACCTGCAGTCTGTTCAAACCTCTAAAACACCTGCAGTCTGTTCAAACCTCTAAAACACCTGCAGTCTGTTCAAACCTCTAAAAACACCTGCAGTCTGTTCAAACCTCTAAAACACCTGCAATCTGTTCAAACCTCTAAAACACCTGCAGTCTGTTCAAACCTCTAAAAACACCTGCAGTCTGTTCAAACCTTTAAACCAATATCACACAGCTGCAAACGCTTCGATGACAAAGACCACCACATCATGAAGTGTTACTTGTGGACCAGAGATGCAGGGTGCCTGGAGACAGCGGAAACAGGGTGGGAACAGGGGCGGGGCCAGAGATGGGACAGGCCAGATAAAGGGGGCGGGGACTAGGTGGGGGCAGGGAGACTGGTGTGGCGGCGTGAGCAGGAGCACCTTAGCAGCAAGGAGCAGGTGGGAAGGAGGGAGTGTTATGAATGTTATGAATGTTATGGATGTTATGAATGTTATTGGATGTTATGAATGTTATTGGATGTCATGAATGTTATGAATGTTGTTGGATGTTATAAATGTTATAAATGTTACTGGATGTTCCTTTACTCCTTCTTCTCCCGCTGCGCCACACGGCGGATCTTCATCTCCGTCAGCTGGATGTACCGGATCACGTTGGTGTCTGCAGCACCCAAACACACACACACATGCACACAAACACACACACCCATGCACACACACACACGCACACACACACACACACACATACATACACAAACAAACACACACAAACACACACACATGTGCAAACACAAAGAAATCACGCTTGATGTGGGTGCATAGAAGCACAGTGATATTACATAGCAACGCCATATCATTGCATAGCAACACCCTTGTTGAGTAAGAAAGGTTGTCTCATTGAAACCTTACTGTAACCAGCTTGCCTTATTGTATCTAGTAATCTGTTATAAGTAAACTGAATAAGGTTAATGCTCCAAACACCTGGAGCACCTGTGAACGTGTGTGTGTGTGGGTTTGTATATGTGTGGTGTGGTTGAGTGTTTGAGTTCACGTGTGTGTCTGGGCTTGTATATGTGTGGTGTGGTTGGGTGTTTGAGTTCACGTGTGTGCTGACCTGATGGCTCTTGTTTGTGGGACTTGTGCAGGTAGTACAGTGCTTTGTGGTAATCACCCAGGTGGTAGTAAGATACACCAGAGCGATACAGTGCTTTAAAGTTCTCTCCTTCTTTCCTTAGAACCTTCAGACAATACTCTTTCACCCGCTCGTAGTTCACCAACTCCATCTGTAACAGACAGGCTAGGAGCACACACACACACACAAGATCACACAAACACCATCATACACACACACACATGATCACACAAACACACACATGATCACACAAACACAATCATACACACACACACACATGATCACACAAACACAATCATACACACACACACACAATCGCACAAACACAATCATACACACACACACATGATCACACAAACAAAATCATTCACACACACACACATGATCACACAAACACAATCATACACACACACACATGATCACACAAACAAAATATACACACACACGAACACAATCATACACACAAACACAATCATAAACACACACACACAAACACGCAAACACAATCACACACACACATACACGAACACACAAACATACACACAAACACAATCAATACACACACACAAACACACAAACACAATCATACACACACACACACGAACACACACACAATCATACACACACAAAGATAAAGACAAAGAGGGAAGATGCAGAGAGAGAGAAAGCTCAAGATAATCTGTTTTACATTAATGATTTGTCAGGTACTTTAGTTCCCTTTGTACGTTAAAATTAAGAAAAGCACACTATAAATTGAATTAATAATAATTATTGTTGTAATAATAAGCATGATTATTACTGTTATCGTTATTAAACCATTTTTGTTTTTGATTGCAATATTAGGCGAATGAGCGCTGAAGTTTAGAATGCCTGCGACTATCCACATATTGCTTTGGCTACGGAGTGATGTCATCCTCCATGACTCGGAGTACATGTACGAGCTCAGACTGTCACGCGTTTAATCTCGAAGTCTGCGCGAAAACACCAGTACTGAATGTGGCTGGTTTACGCATAAGTAAACAGAATTTGTTTTAAAACCTTACAGGCGTTCATATGCCTTAAAAATACAGTCTAGATCTACTACTGTCTGGACGCAGTTGGCATCACTCGTGCTGAACGGAAAGCCCCACGCTACAGGTTTAGCTACCCGCAAGGCTGTTGTAGCATTCCAGCTCCGCGCTCTCCACCGCGCCTTTCTGCTCGTCGGTTAGGCTGGATTTGCTAATGCCCGGTAGCACGGATGACGGGGACTTCGAGTTGACGTCGGGGTCGCCGAGTACACGGCACAGACCTTTCATCTCTAGCAGCGCGCGGTGGTATTTTCCGATCGCCTCTCGGTATTTCTTGTCCTTGTAGCACTGTGTACCCTGGGTCTTGAATTCTAGAGCGCGTTTCACCAGGTCCGCAGGCTCGTTTTGTGACGTTTGTTTCACTACCGAACCTCCATGGTGGCGACAGTGTTGCTGGTAACGCGCGTCGCGGGTCCGTCCACCTGGAGACTGAGCGCACGGTGGCTGCCGCGGAGATCCGACATTTCCGCTGCTAATTACACCCTCCGCCTCGCAGTCCGCGTGGGGTTTCCCTTCATAGCTCGCTTTCTCCAGACTCATCTCTCCGCCTATGTGATCACAGTGAGGTGGCACGATCTTCTCAACACGATATCAAACGTTCTGTTCTGCCCGCCTCTGATACTGCGGTTGGCTCCGTGAGCTCACGCTCTTCCCGCGCCACTACATCCCCTTGCGATTTCAGTTCCGTAGAGTGGTATTCCCGTCAGTGAGGCGCACCGGTTGTGGAGTCATTCCTGTAGCCCCCGAAGTGAACCTGAAACAGCCCTGAACGGCTTGGATTTAGGCTTCGGTTCCTGTCACGCGGCAGTATTCGCCAGTCAGCCTCGTGAGGTGCTGGGCTTGGTACGTCTGCTTCCAAATGACAGAATGATTCAAGCGAAGGAGAGCGCGCGCACCCTTCAACGATGCAGGCGGTCGTGCTCGCTCTACTTATGAGGAATGCAGACATCACTGATTAAACGAGATAACGAGTGTCTTTTATCCGATTTTTACTGATGTAAACCAAGTCGTTTACACAATAACCGTCGAACATACATGAGCTATTCCACATGTAGATTTTGTTGGCTACTACGTAATTAAGACTGGTTTCCACCCAGGCAAGCGCTGTTTGGGGAAAAGATCGTATCATCTGTCATGCACTAAACTCTAGAGTGAAAAGCACAAACTTCGGTTAGACTCCATTAGAGACCATATGCTCTTCCTTAGTCTTTAGTCACTGCTGAACTGAATGGACTCAAACGAACAGAACATGGGCTGAGACTTAAACCAGTACTGTGGTGTAAGAGTTAATTGGCTGGACAGCAGCTATTTATTTATTGACATAGATATTGTTCTGGGGGAATTACTATCTGGTTTTGTTAACTGCGTTCCCTACAGGACAGAACATGTTTGGTGAAACTAGCAGAGCTGGACATACATGTGTGTGTGAGAGAGAGATACATGCAGCTGTTGTGTGGTAAGGCACTGGGTGTGTCTGAACAGATGGCACTGTTATGATGTTATGGTGTGGGGGCTCCTCCATTCCATGCTCACTCTAATTTAGCTGCAGGAGGAGCCATTCAGTCCCTCCCTCCCTCTCTCTCTCTCCCTTTATCCATTCCTCTCTCTCGCCCTCCCTCCTTCTCTCTCTCCCTCTATCCCTACTTCTCTCTCTTTCTCTCCCTTCCTGAGAAGGTGAAGCCCATCACACACTCCTGCACATGTGAAAGCTGCGAAGATGCATCTGTAAGTCTGACCTATGAGAAAGTCATGTGTGTGTGAGTGTCTGTGAGAAGGATGCATGGTCTCATGGGGTCTTTACAGTGCTGCATTTGCAGTGAAACTGGAGTTTGGCTCCTCAGACTGCAAAGCCTGACAGCGTATGGTGGCGCTGAAACTGAACCCAAACTAAGCACTGCAGACTGGCCTGAAAAAAATCAGTTAAAATCATTAACTCATCAAAACACTAGTTTTCCATTAAGAACTGAATAGTCTGTCAGTCGCAAAAACTTTAACAGCACCGTGTGCTTAAAATAATCGACGGTAGCTACAGATGGAATCCCCTTCTCTGTGTGTATAATTTGGCAAACGGATCATTTCGTAAGATGCTAGACTAGTTCACTATGTTCAGCCTTTACAGAAATAGGTTACAGTTATGGCGCTTATTCAATTAATCTAAATTTAGCGTGCATTTTTACCGAAGAGGGGGCGGGTACTTTATCATCATATGAGCGCGACTGCGTCATTATTATGCGTTTCTTGTAACATGGCATCCCTGGACTTGAGAGGTAGCTACGGGATTTGCCTTTTTATTTTATTCAAACTATCTGATTACTTTGGGATATTCGTGGTTCGATTGTTTTATTATGAGCGAAAACGTACGATAAACGACGGCGAAAAGAACTAGACTACACTTTACTCGATGGTGTTATTCCCGTTGTTGACGAAGGGTTAGCTGACTAGCTGTCTAGCTAATTACTGCACAACAAAGCAATCAGAAAATATGCTAAAATTGACTTTTTAGTTGAAGGGACAGAGCGTGAACTGTTCTAGCTTCATGTCGGTATTTAGCATAAATATGCCCCCGAAGCTTTTTATTAACATTCAAACATCGCTAGATCAATGAAGTTAGCACGGAACTTTCAGTTTTACACATATGACTGTATGCTCTGTTTTCCAGATAATCTGCTCGGAATCTCATGGGTGGACAGTGGCTGGGTGCCGATTCTGAACCCAGGCAATGTCCTCGACTATTTCTCTGAGAGAAGCAACCCTTTTTATGACCGAACATGCAACAATGAGGTTGTTAAAATGCAGAGGCTCACCCTCGACCATCTGAAGTAGGTTCATTCTTTTTTAAAGAGCCATTGCTTTAACTTTTCACCTTCATCAGCTGTGAAGTGCCAAAGCAACGTTGTATATTCAGGTTTTCTAAATCCGGTTATACGTATATTACCAGTGTTTTCTTGGTGCGTAGTAAATATGACTTAGACTGGACAGTGTGTGTTTGTGCGCAGTCAGATGATTGGTGTGGAATATATATTGCTCCATGCGCAAGAGCCAATCCTGTATATCGTCAGGAAACAGCAAAGACAGTCACCTACGCAAGGTGAGGGCACACTACTTCAACCTCCACTACAGCCAACCTGACGAATAAACCCGCACCGGGTGGGTCCTGATACTAGTACAATCTCTCTCTCTCTCTCTCTCTCTCTCTCTCTCTCTCTCTCTCTCTCTCTCTAAGTTATCCCCCTGGCTGATTATTACATCATCGCTGGAGTGGTTTACCAGGCTCCAGATCTTGGCTCAGTTATCAGCTCTAGAGTGGTGAGTTAAAAATCTTTTCAGAATGGCACAACCTTTGGAGAAGGAAAGAGAAATGTTTAAATTTTTATGGTCTGTTGGTTCCTATGTGACTCACCCAGGGTGTGTTTCACAAAGTTCTTATGATTGGCTGCATCTGACATGTCAGTACTGACTTGTCCAGGGTGATCCATCAGTGATGGAGTGATCCATCATTAAAGCTCCAGTTGCTGTGGTGTGTATTGTGTCTAACTATGCCATGTTCCAATATATTGTACAATTAATAATTCAGTAAGATTTCAGTAAAATTAGCATTTAGATTTCATGAAAACTGAAGTGAGAATGAAAACCGAACTGTAAAAAAAAATGTAATTCAGAGTACAGGTTAGTGTGGCCAGATAAAGACTTAAGGAAAGTTTGTCTAAACACATTAATTGTATTAAGGGCAGCAGTGGTAAAAACGTCACAGTTGAGCAGTAACCCAGTATTTGTGTCTGCTGTCATTTCTGCAGTGTTGAACATCTCACTGCTGGATTCTCCACATTCTCTTTGAGCATTTGCTGCCATGATATATAAAGAAGCATTATGCCTTCCAAAATAAAATCATTTTCATGCAGGACAATGCAAAAAAAAAACCAAAAAACCCCCACAATTGACCGTTTGGTTGCTATGGGCATAAAGGGAGAGAAAAAAATCATTGTTTGGTCTCAGTTCTTTCCTGACCTTAATCCTGTGGAGCAACGTAAAAGGAAGATGTGAAGTTTTGTGAGTGTACCTCAGAACAGCAGCGCTGGGGACCATGCCAGCACCTTCAAAGAAATACAGGCACAAACTCTACATGACCTTACAAGTCTAATGGATGAGAAATTTGTTAATTATCTCAAAGAAGACCTTGTATCAATATGTAACTTGATCTCTAAATAGAATTTTTTTTATGTTCTGTTCATGCAATAAATATTTCTTGGACTGGAGGCAAGAAAAGCGAGTGGTGTTGTGTAAACACAAGGTGTGATGTGTGCAGCTGTCAGCGGTCCATGGGATCCAGTCTGCGTTCGACGAGGCCATGTCCTTCTGCCGCTATCACCCATCCAAGGGCTACTGGTGGCATTTTAAAGACCAGGAAGAACGAGGTAACACCAACCTCACATCACAGTGCACATGAGCACCAGCATGTCAGACATTAATGTAGTGTGTGTGTGTGTGTGTGTGTGTAGAGAAGGTAAAGCCCAAGTCTAAGAGGAAAGAAGAACCGAGTTCTATGTTCCAAAGGCAGAGAGTGGATGCACTCTTACTGGACTTGCGCAACAAATTTCCACCACTATTCTATCAGGTATCTGTTACACTCACTCACTCACTGTTCTATCAGCCTAGAGGGGGCATTTATGTGATGGAGAGACTGACTGATTCGCATAATTGGTAGAGGGTCTCTTGCAACCTTTGTTTGTCTTTGCCCAGTCTCATTCTCTCTCTCTCTCTCTCTCTCTCTCTCTCACACACACACACACGCATGCATGCATGCATGCATGTTCACTCACTCACTGGTTCAGGTGATTATTGCCTGCAGTTACTGTTGTCTTTCGAAACGTTCTGACTCTTTTCATTGTGCATGAAATGCACTAATCTTGTGTTTTTCTGGTCTATTGCAGCCTAAACCGGGAGAGAAGCCCATTCCAGGTAACCACTTCTTTCACTGGTTTTCACTGGTTTTCACTGGTAACCACTTCCCAATTCTTTCACTGTTGTGTTTTTAAACAATTTTAAAAATGTCAAGTGCATAGAATGTAAACGGCAAAACCCCAATTACTGTTGATTTCAGGCAGATTTTTCTAAATGAGTAACTATTAAATACTTTAAAAATAAAGTAATTCCAGCGCTCTCTCTCCGTCTCAGTGGAGGTGAAGAAAGAGGCCGAGTTACCAGCAGAAGCGGCCAAGCAGGAAGAGCGCGAAGCGGCTGCTAAAACCCCTGCGCCATGCGGACCCAGCAAAGCCCCACCGGAGAAACGCGCACGCCTGCAGTAACAAGGGAGTGCCGCGTCGTCTCTACACCACAGTGTGATGGACGCTTGCATGAGCTCCTGACGGCTCGTGTACTGCTGGAGGTTCCTGAACTTCAGCACGCGTCCCTAACCTTCTGCTCTAGCACCGAGCGATGGTCCGTGTCGCCAGAGAGTTTTGTGTTTGTTGTTTTGTTTTTTTGTCATCAATTTATAAAAGATGTTTGTCATGTAAATATTTTTGTACGCATTTAGACATGTGCGAAATCCATTTGAGGGTTTACTAAAGTTCCAAAATATTGTTAATAAAAAAAAAAAAGAAAAAAAATCAGTGTATAATTGTCCCATATCTGGTGTATTATTGTTGTAAAATGTCGCTGTAAAAGTCATTAGCTTTTAATACATGGGATTGAGCACCCTCATTTGAAAAGTAGCAGTATTTCGTCATCTCACTGCGCGGAGGACGTTACAGCACAGCTGCTTTCAGGACTAGAATTAGTCTTTTGGGCTTTTCAGCTAAACTGATGCCCTCTGACCCGTGTCCTCTTTAGGAGTCGGATAACAGTTTTCCAGCTTCATCAGAGCTGAATACAGCTGCACTTTAGTCTTATAAACATCTGCCACAGTTGGTTACGGTGAGGAAATTGTAGCACAATATTTTGAAGAGAATTTGCAACATTATTTCGAAAGCCATAGATTTATTTGCCGAAATGGATTACTTTTGAGGTCATGATTCAATAATATATATTTATATATTTAAATATTTATATATATAAAATATATATTTTAAGTATTAAAATGCTTTTTTGGATGTCAGCAAAAAATAAATAAATCACAACCAACCTATCAAATAAAAAAATAAGTGGGGAGAATCTGATTTAACTTCCTATGTAAACATAACATCTCTTCTGACATTATATTTTACATCAAGCCACACAGATATAGAAAGCACTAGCCTAGATTCGCTAGCGGTTTTCCTTCAGTGGATTTAACATGTTCCTTTTTCTTAAAATTTTTACTCCTGTATGCATTTCCTTAAATGATACTGAATTACTCTCTGAGATGCTTTTGGGAATATCCCTAATCACCATGATCCACTGAAAAATCCGACATTTTTTTCTTACAGATTTTCCTCCAGATGTTTTTGTGCAGCAACTCTCAATTGCACCACTGGAGGGCGAAACAGAATAAGATAGCTCTCCTCTATTTTTAGACCCCCCCTCCTATCCGTTTCTGATTCTCTTGTGCATAAAGGTAGAGAAGACGCAGGGCGTGGTGGGACAGGAGGCTCTCCGGTGGAGGACCGAGGGTAGTTTCAGAGCTAGCTAGCTGCGGAGAAGATGGCTGCAGTGGGGAAATTCAGGCCAGTGTCTGAAAACACAGCGCTGTTTGTCATGTTCCGAGACGGCTAGGTTCCCTCGCTATTTTTTTAGGATTCTAATGGGCTAAAATGGGCTCTCAAACTCTCCAAATCTTGAGGCAAGGAGTCTGGGCTTCTATCACGGGCGGATGGTACTACGACCCTCACCAAAATACATTCGTCAATGCCTTGCACTTGTACATCTGGCTCTTCCTATTATGTTTCCCCTTTACGCTGTATATGGTGAGTGAATTTGAATTGAAATTTGACAACTATACTTCCCTCTTTGTTCATCTATGATATAATTTTTCAGCATATTAGTCTGCGATGTTTCTATGTTGGAGACGAAGGTAGCCAGTTAACGAGAATGTTTCGTTAAACTATAGTGAGCTAACCAGCTCGTTTCGTACCGTTATCTAGCTAAGCTAACTAGCTAGTTACGCAGCTGGGATAGCCAACCTAGCTAAGCTAACCTGGCTAGGACGCTCGAGCTAAGCTAACCTGGCTAGGACGCTCGAGCTAAACTAACCTGGCTAGGACGCTCGAGCTAAACTAACCTGGCTAGGACGCTCGAGCTAAGCTAACCTGGCTAGGACGCTCGAGCTAAGATAAGCTGCGGTTTTGGTTTGTTGTGGAGTTCAGTTTTGATAACCACAGCCTTTGTGGGATACTCGCTTGTTTCTGTGTTGGTTCAAGATGAACCTACTTCATATCACAGTTTTTTCGGTTTGTCATGTTTTAGTTTTGGTTGACATTTAGGCTCTGTTCACTTCTGTTAATGTCAGGTGCGACCGTTTATCCCGTCGAGGTGTCGGTTGGTCATGTCGGGTCGTCGGGACACCAGCCAGCCACTAGCGGTGTTGAGTAGTCCGCCATCCAGCTGTTTTTTTTTTTTTTACCTCGCTAACCTAGTTCAAGAATGTCCACGCCATAATTAACACGGTTTCTAGCTGTCTGAGCGAGTTGCTGTCCCGGTTTGGCGGTCATGAATCATCAGTATCGGTTTGTTTCTGTACGTTACGTTAAAATGGGAGCAAATGACTGTCCGCAAGCCATGATGATGTTTACTGGACTGGCGTTTAGTTCGCTCCAGGTGATCTGACCATACGCATACGAGCCTTTCGACTTCACCGTTGTAGTAAGTTAGTTACTGGTCAGAGCCCTTTTCCATTAGTTTTTTTTTTTTTTGCGGAATATGTGATTATAAAAGTAATAACGAATCTCCCGAAATCAAACGTCGCTCTTCTTCTCTTGGGACGCCGGTCGAGTTCGAGCAGCAGTGTTGCGCAATAACCCGAATAATACAGTATTAGACACGCACTCCACAGATGACAGATCTTGGGACGTATTTGGTGTAGATTGTTGTTTTTTGTCATATCCGTTCAGTGTGTGTATATATACATATATATTAGTCATAAGTGCAATCACTCTGTAAATTTTGTTAAATTGTGTATATTTTGTATGTAATTAGTAAATTTCTTTTTATATTTTATTTATTTCGCAGCGTCTGGTTTTGTTCTCAATTGTGTTCTTGTATCCTCTTTTTTATGCTGCTGTAATCTGGAAATTTCCCCATTGTGGGACTAATAAAGGATTCTTATCTTATCTTATCTTATCTTAATAAAGGATTATCTTATCTTATATACACATGTATACAACTCGTGTTTTTTTCTGGTCTGTAACAGATGTATTTTATGTAGAGGAATTTCGCGTTCTTTTGCCAAGTTAATTAGAATGAGCCATCGCAGTAATAATCCAAGAACAGTCCTTTGTGATTATGCATGTATTACTTCTGCAGAACGTGGCATAATTGGCTGTCACCGCTGTCGCCTTACACCGTGTCCTTTTAGCTCCATGTACCCTGAGATAATACCGAGTGTATTAGGTGACATGGACAGGACGGCTACCGTCGCCCCCAGCTGCTCTGCACTGGCACTCTAAATCAGGAGCGGAAGTAAGGCTTATCCTCCTAGCCTATTTTCATCCAGATCGTTGTAATATATATCCGACCTCGAATAGCTGAATTTCGTGTAGTATCCAGGCTCGTGTCGCACTCCATCGGCCTATATTTACACCGGGGATGGAAAGGTAAACCCCCAGAGTGGCGAGTTGAGCCGTTAAGCTCGTGCTGAGAACGAGCTCAGACCGCGTTCCCCCGAAGTGGATGAATATGACGCTCATGTTCAGCCGGGCCAAGAGTGGCACAATGCGTGTGTTGGATCTGGTGAATTGACCAGTTTGGTCCAGTAGGCATGAAGCACTCCTTTCGGTGACTGTGTGTTTGTGTGTGTGGATGAATCTGTTAGATACTCATAGCTGAAACAATGAGGCCTCCTTATAACAGTAGTATTCTGTCCCTCTCCTCTCTCTCGTAGGCACTGCCTCCCACCATGGTCATTGTGGGGATATACTGTGGCGTGATCGCTGCTGTGTTCGTGCTGCTGAAGACAGTGAACTACCGGCTGCACACTGCCCTTGACGAGGGCGAGGTGGTCGAGAGGCGGGCCAAGAGCAGCCAGGGTCATGGAGGGGGGGCGGAGCACCAACGAGACCCCGCCCACCAACGCCAGGAGGACTCCACTGGGCCGGGGTGAGGGAACCGCCCTCAACACCACTAATGAGTTTTCTGAATGCTTTACATTATCAACAAGATGACATTGTTGTCTGTGTTTTGCTGGTTTTGTCTGTGAAGCGTGTTGGAGATGGTTGTGTTCTTGCTGGGCATTTGAACACAGTGTTTCATAGGAGTTTGTGATGCGTATATGAGAGAAATAGTAGAGATGTCGTCTTTGTGAAGGTGAAATGTGAACTAGAATTTTTTTTTTTTTTTTTTTTTGTGCTCAAGTCAAACTCCCTGGTGCTGAATGGCTTTGGAGCAAAGCCCTTGCTCTGCTCAGCTGTGTGTGTGTTCCACTCTGGCCGGTGAACGAGCTGCAGTGGTTTGGCCTGTGTAGTGAGGTGGCACAGGTGGTTCCTGTTTGTAAAAAAATCCCCCTATAAGATGATGGCAGACTCAACTGTAAAAGTCGTCGCACTGATGCTCTGTACACTGTTTCCACAGATACAGATTAAATCAAGTTTTCATCTAAAATGGAGCTGCAGTGGTGACGCCCGTTTACTGTTTACAGCACAGTTTGTTTTTAGTCAGCAGTTACGTGGCTGAGTTGGATGGAGTGTGTTTGATACGACATATTTGTGTCTGTAACTCTACACCTAGAAACCTATGTGTAAGACTCAAGTGCTCATTGGGTCAGATACCTGTCACATGATTGGGGTGGGGGCAGGGGTCAAATTAAGGATCAGCCAATGAAGCAGTGGCATTTTCTTCCCCTCTGCTCGTCCGTTCCAATAAGCGACTGGCATGTCCAAAGGTTTTGTGGGATGTTGTGTTATGAGGGGATTCAGCCTAGATTTAGAGAAGTTCTAGAAGCATGACTCATCAAAATGTATTCCCAGGATGGAACAGGCATGAGTATGGAGATGAGGTTAGTGAGTGTTGAGAAATAACAGCACAATTTCAGTCTCTCTCTCTCTCTCTCTCTCTCTCACACACACACACACACACACACACACAGAGGGTTATACCTGCTTGTTTATATGTGTTGTGACACCTCTGGTTTTGTGCGACAGCTTTGACTGGCAGAAGATTTGCGCTCTTCTGCTGTCCTAGATCTAACAGCTGTGGTGCTACTGTGGTAGTCCATGCCCAGCTTACGTAGCTGTCAGGGCCCATACTGGTGTCGCATGCATTGGTGCACCACTGCTCAGCTCTGCAGTTCTGTAAAGAGCATCATGCAAAATCCAGAGTAGGTTGGTGCGTGTAGGGGGAGGGCTGTGTGCTGGCTGCAACAGGAAGAAAAATGGTGTCATTACAGTCCTGACGTGTGTGTGTGTGTGTGTGTGTGTGTGTGTGTGTGTGTGTGTGTGTGTGTAGGGATCCTGGAGGAGGAATCGAAATGGCTGATTTCACCCGGGAGGCGACTCCTCCAGTCGACTGCAGCTCACGGAACTCCTACGCAGGGCTGGACTCTAATCACCAGGTAAGTAAGTGTGTGTGTGTGCGCTGCAGAACGACCAGTTAAGGGCATTAGTTGGAGGATACAGTTGTGCTAAGCAGGCACAGCCTTAGTGAGGGGCCGCTCTGGCTCGGTGAGGGGCCGCTCTGGCTCGGTGAGGGGCCGCTCTGGCTCGGTGAGGGGCCGCTCTGCTGCGTGAAGGTTCTTCCTTCCTCCCTGCCTTTGGGTTACAGATGAGCAGAACCTTAGAACAGAGTGGCAGATAAGTTTTCTTTAACACCTCTCTCTCTCTCTCTCTCTCTCTCTCTCTCTCTCCCTCCCTCTCCCTCTCTCTAATGCAGATTGTGTCTCGTGTGGGTCCAGCTAAAGGTGAGCTTCCCCCCACACATTCTCTGTCCCGTGTTCTCTTATTCTCTCCATGGTGTGTTTCTGTCTGTCTGGTGGTAGCTCACTGGTAAAGGCACTTGACTAGTAATCGGGAGGTTGTTGGTTTAAACCCCACCTCTGCCAAGTTGCCACTGTTGGGCCCCTGATCAAAGCCCTTAACCCTCAACTGCTCAAGATGTATTGGTTAAAAGCGTCAGCCAAATGCCTTAAATGTAAATGTGTTGGTCCCTTACACTGTAAGTGTTGTGTGCGCATGGGCGCCCCCCACTGCAGCTTGCCTGCCATTGCAGCACTGTCTCTCACCAGCACTGAAAACTAATTGTTTGCACCACATGGCAGGGTTAGTGTGTATAACCCCCCCCCCCACACACACACACACCGCTTTCAAGTCCCGTCACCCAAACACACTCCTGCAGCAAACAGTGAGCTGGTGAGATCTGTCCCAGTGTCAGGGAGCTTTCAGAGGTATAATTGGAGCTGTGAGTGATCTGATCTCTCCATATTCTGTGTGTGTGTGTGTGTGTGTGTAATTCCAATGAAGTGGAGTGTCAGTCTATGTGGGAGGATGGTTGAAGAGAGAATAAATAAGTGATGAATGCTGACCTTCCTATTTTATCCTCTCCGTCTCTCTCTCTTTGTTTGTCGCTCTCTCTCTCTCTCTCTCTCTCTCTATGCAGGTGATATTGGGAAGACCTCAGATGACATCAGTCTGAGTCTTGCTCAGAGTTGCAGTCAGGACCAAGGTGAGAGTCGTCGTCATTCTAGAAATGTCCGTCTGTGAACTCCCTCGGTGTAATTCAACACCCTCACTAACAAAACCGTAAACGGTACTGCCACACTCCAAAATGGCACCAGTTATTTCTTCCCCACAACACACTTCCTGCTCTGGTGCTTGGTGGGGTAGTTAACTCCCATAATTCCCCCTTCCCAATGGTTTGAGCCGGAACTCATGGATCTGGCTGATCGAGAGCTGCTCTCTGGCCGCCCCCCACTGTGTACTCTCCAGTTTCCTACCACCTGACAGTCTCTTTCCTTTGAATTTTACTGGTTGGTGCCGGAGTTCTTCCACCCAGTTTGTGCTGAACACATTACGGGTGTCTGCCAGCTCGGTGGATGAGCTCCTGCTGCCGCCATGTTGCTGTGCCAACCACATGCCCAGGTTGGCCACGAACAGTGTTGGATCACCGTCGGGCTACTGGAGTGTGCCGACCCACTGAGTCATGTGAACCTTGTCCTCCAAACAGCTGGTGGGAGGAAGTTGTTCTGGCAACTTCCTGTCCTAGCTTCATTACTTCTCTGATGTCAGGTGATTGGTCGTAGATGTGAAACCCTTATAATATAAATAAATATATATCGTGGTGGGTTTTTTTGCTTGTTTTTGCAGCAGTGCTATGACAGCAAGGGCTTGGAATTTAGTTTAAAATCTTCTAGTTTAATTTCTAAATGGTTAGTGGCCTGGTTTCATTTGTACAGCGGGGGCCCATGATGCCAATGTGTGGAGAAGCCAGAGAAACCGGGGCACGAACATGGCATCTCACGATGCCCTCCGTGACTCGGTCCAGCCGTGGTCCTGCCCAGCTGGCTGTGGGTGGAGTCAGGATTTAAAGGGCCAGCATGCACACACTGCCAAGCAAACAGTCATTCTGTCGTTCTGGGGAACAGATGGGGTCTGTGCTTGTGCGAGTGTGTTCATCCAGCAGCTCGATCTCCTCCTTTGTCATTGTTGTAACTGCTGTGCAGTGTCTGCTCCGGTTACACGTTCAATAATCAGTGGCTTTTTTTTTTGTTGTTGTCCCTTCAGATTTGATGTCGGACACAAAGATGTACTGCCTTGTCTCCAATGGCTCTTGTGCATCCATGCAACCCTCCACCTCGCTAGCCCAAGACCTTTACAGCTCCATCCCTCACCCTTTCAGCCAATCACTGTCCTCTTGTGACACGGAGATTACCGCTCACATCCCCGCTCACTCCCACTCCTTCCGGAAAGAGTCGTCACGGCCTCGTGGTCTCCCCCGCACGTCGAGCTCCGCTGGGTCGGCGTTCCCAGACCCTTCCGTCCCAGAGTTCGGCTTCTACCCTCCCCCTGGCAGGGGCGGCCTGGACCCTGTTTGTGAACTTGAGACCTCCAGGCCACAGAGGGCGCTGGAAGGTCTGGAGCAGCAGGACTTGGGCGTGCCCTCCACATCAGGGCCAGACTGCTACATCCACCACAAACGAGAGCACCGCAGACTAGGGCGGTCCGTCTCCAGGGACACGGGGGAGGGGGAGGGGGAGGGACAAGGTGGGTCTGGACTGTCCCAAGTACAGGGAGGGCGTGGGGGTGTTTCGGGTAGAGGCGGAGGGAGGGAAAGGGGAGGGGGGGAGCGTAGTGCGGACAGTCTGAGGAGTCTGAGTACGCGAAGCACCGGTTCCTCTGAGAGCTACTGCAGCGGCACAGACCGCGACACCAACAGCACCCTGAGCAGCTTCCACAGTGAGCGCACCAGCTCCACCCATGTGGAGAGCCTCCTCTCGCTGTCTGGTGACGAGAGGGGGGCAGGCGGACCCAGCGACACACAGAGCGCCAGCCACGCCTCGGGGGAGGCCAACAAAAACCCCCACGCCAATGAACTCGGCCCCAAACCAGCCACCAGTGACTCTCTAACTCTCACCAATGCACTGCAGACCACCAGCCAGGAAGGAGATGGGCCTCAGGAGGAGGGTGGGTCTAGTGTAAATGCCACTGCTGGCCCCGCCCATCCCGACCAGGAGGCGGAGCGAGACGACGTGAAGCCCGACTCGGCCAATCCCATCCACCGGGCCGCTTCCTCCTCCGGCTCCAGCAGGAGCGGGCGGCGGCGGAACTGGAAGAAACGTGCAAGCAGCTTGGATGCCGTCCGCCCCCGCGACTACACCAGCGCACACAGCATGGCCAAAGGAGAGGAGGACTCCAGCGACCAGAGCGAGCTGAGCCACACCTCCAGCCTCCGCTCCGCCCACCAGCACAGCGCCGACTCCTCCTCCAGCACCTCCCAGTCGTGCCAGTCCCCCAGTGACGCCCGGTACGGCCTCCTGCGGCCCAGAGCGCCAGGTTCCCGCCCTCGTGCCGGAGAGAAAGAGAGGGAGCGGGGCAAGAGGCGCGCATCGCGCCGCACGGGCAGCTCGGGCACCGCCAAGACCCACGCCCGCATGCTGAGCCTGGACAGCGGCACCACCGCCTGCCTTAACGACCCCCACCACCTGGTAGCGCCGGCCAGCCCCGTGCCTCTAACCACCTCCAAGTCTGACCTGGAGGCCAAGGAGGGCGAGGTGCTGGACGCGGCATCGCTACTGGGAAGGGCATCGCAGCTGGAGTCAGTCACACGCTCCAGGAACAGCCTGCCCTGCCCCGCTACCCTGGGAGACGCCCAGGAGAACCACGAGGCAGCCTCCACTGCCTCAAAGGGTGAGTGTGCACGCACACACACACACACACACAAACACCAGTTTCAAACACTGTAGTGCTCCTGTGTAGGTGAAGGTCATGTGTGTGGTGCTGCTGTGTGTGGTGCTGCTGTGTGTGGTGCTGCTGTGTGTGGTGCTCCTGTGTAGGTGAAGGTCATGTTACATGGAATGGAAATAAACATTTAGCAACACCCTGTTCCTCTAACGTCTTTTCCTTGACTTGTGTTCACTGGAGTCAGCGTTCGGGAGTCTCCTCAGGACCAGCTACGCTCCTCAGAAACACACCCGACCAGCTCAGACAACGCAGTGTGTGTCCAAAGCTTGATGACCTAAATATCTGTCCAAACTTCCTGAAGGTTGTAGTGTCTGGGTTTGTGCACTTCCCTCTCGTCAGAAGGTTGTAGTGTCTGGGTTTGTGCACCTCCCCCTCGTCAGAAGGTTGTAGTGTCTGGGTTTGTGCACCTCCCCCTCGTCAGAAGCGTTATAAACCTGAATTGGTGGCGCGTGGGTCTTCGTGAGCCGCTCCAGGGACTGTGGTGTCCTGCTTATCTCCCGCGTTGACGGGTCGCTGTGGAAGTGGCAGCGTTGCCACGCCGCAGATCTATGGGAACTTCAGGAGGGAATTTTGTGTTTCATTCAGGCTCATGAGTATCATGACGGCGACTCGGTCACCATGGCGACTAGACGTGGAGTAGTGTGGCGGTGTAATTTAACAGAACAATCCAGGAAATGATTCTGCTTTAACCAGTGACCAATAGAAATCCTTGGTTAACTTCCTTTTGTTTGGGTTGTTAGCATTATGCTACTGTGCTTATTAAATTGGAAAAAGCTGACAAATCGTGTGGCTGCATTTTCTTTGCTACATTGAATTTGGTAGCCTGTAATAATCTATAATAATCCTGTGCCAATCTATAATATATAATAATCCTGTAATAATCTATAATCCTGTGCCAATCTATAATCTATAATAATCCTGTAATAATCTAGGTATAAACTGGGTTTGTGTAAACTGCAGGTTAAATATAGCCTCTCAGATGTCTGTATTACAGCCTGGGGTTGCTGATCTGGCTTCAGTGCAATTTTCCTTTCCTCTCAGAGTCCCAAGTAAATTTAAGTATGAAGTAAATTTGGCCCCAGTTTATTATGCAAGGTTTAAGGCCCTGGCTGAACCCCTGTCACCAGCTGCAGTGCAACATGGGTAATGTAGTTCCTCTCTATTAGTATATTCGTCAAGACATCAGTACGCTGATCACCCTGACCTTAGGTGTGTTCGTAGTATTCTGTCTTTTCACATTTCTTATGTGGGGTTATGACTGGTTATGAGCTGTTGAATGTGCTCCCCCGATCCACGCAGTTCAGATTACAACTCCTCTAGGCTCCCGCTTGCCCTTGTACCAAACCCTAACCCTTGCCCCAAAGTGTGTGTGTGTGTGTGTGTGTGTGTGTGTGTGTGTGTGTGTGTGTGGGCGTGTGTGTGTGTGTGGCTGTGGGCGTGTGTGTGGGCGTGTGTGTGTGTGTGTGGCTGTGGGCGTGTCTGGAATAAAGTACAGTCAAATAGGATGTTGTTTAATCACCCACAGAGAGAATCTTGTTACAGGGCCCTTCCCTCTGCTGTTTCATCATTCTGTGTTGGAGCTAGGTAACACCAAGAGAAACCTTAGATGAGTGTGTGTGTGTATGAGTGTGTGTGTGTGTGAGTGAGAACGTTTTCATTGCGGATTGTTTAATGAAGCTTTGGCTTTGTTTTATGGCTAATGGAGATCATCTCTGCCCTTCTCAGAGCAGTTTATAATTGTGTGTGTGTGTGTGTGTGTGTGTGTGTGTAACCGTAACCACCACCTGCCTGCTGGCACCTGTCACACACAGTTCAGAATGATCCCAATGGTAATGACCCTGCAGGTTTAGGGGTACCTTTTGAACTCTGGTCAGGTGACCATATGGGGAGCCGCCGTTGGGAGCTCCCTGCCCCGCGCTGATGCTGCTCCCTGCCGGAGGTGGCGGGACACAGCCTCCTTTCCCTCCTGACCGCTGCTCCTGTCCCTCCCCTCTCTCAGCAGTGGCGGGTGGTGAGGACGCTGTAGCGTTTCGGCGGGAGCGCAGCACTTTCCGACGGCAGGCCGTCCGGAGACGACACAACGCGGGCAGTAACCCCACCCCCCCCACCTCCCTCATTGGGTCGCCCCTCAGGTACAGTGAGCCCCTGCAGTGGGCCGTAACATTCCAGCTTACCAAAACGGTCAGCATTTTTATTTGGTGCAGTATCTGTTTACCTCTGTAGAAAAAAGAGCTGAGTCTTTCATATTAAGTGCTATCCCTATCCATCCTTAGCACGGAGTGCAGGAGATGGCCCCTCCCACTCTGACTCAGGGCCCCTCCCACTTTGACTCAGAGCTGCAGCATAAATGCTAAGCTAAGCTTACTGCAGTAGCATCTGCCTTCCCTGCATCTCTCTCTTTCTCTTGTACACACACACACTTGTGTTCTTCTGACCTCCTGTTACTCCTCCTTCAGTCTGCAGGAGGCCCTGAGCCAGGTGTCCCAGGTCCCCGTGTCCCAGGTGCGGGGGCAGCCCTCCCGAACGCCGTCCCAGGTGACGGTGCTCAGTGCTAGCGCCTCCCTGCTGGTCAGGAATGGAAGTGTGCATCTGGAGGGCTCGCAGGACAAGGCCTCCACCGTAGGGTTGGCTAGCCTTCAGGAAGACTTTGGTGTGCACATACAGCCTACATGTGCCTGTATACACACACATTTGCACACACAACAATCATACCCACCAGTGTTTTCAAATGTAGTCAACGGCTTTTTGTTTGTTTGGTTTTTTTATTGGTTGTTATGAGCATTTCAGAATATTTTGCTGTTCACACTACAGTAAGTGGACGAGTCAAACGCTCTGCTACCACCACGTCCTGCACTGAGCTTGGACTCAGTGTTACCTTCTGCCTTGCTTAGCCTGACTCTGTTACCTTCTGCCTCGTGCTGCAGGGAAGCTCAGCTCGCCTCTGTACGAGGTCGGGGGGTGTGACGTATCCCTCGTCAACTTTGAACCGGCCACCAGACGGGCCTCCAACAACATCTGGTGAGCCGTGAGGGTGGAGGAGGGTGTAGGCGGGCCTCCGACAGTGCAGTAGTTGGGGGTGGGTTTTCTGTTCTTACTGGGCTGAAGGCAACCCTGATGTTGTTCTCGTCTCTCTGCAGGGACACTGACTCTCATCTCTCTAGCTCTACCTCAGTTCGTTTCTACCCTCATGACTTGGTGAGTGACATCCTCTGTTGCAACGCGCACACACTCACTGAAACATGAGGACTGTGCAGTGATGTCTGGGGGCAGGGAGTGTGTGTGTGTGTGTGTGTGTGTGTGTGTGTGTGTGTGTGTGTGTGTGTGTGTGTGTGTGTGTGTGTGT
>JAOXYF010000009.1:16372842-16386983 GCA_028565775.1 Sternarchorhynchus goeldii
TAAATTAAAGGTTTAAATGCTGTAATGCTAGCGAACCAAATGTATCGATCTTACCAAATGTTTCCCCAGTGCAATGTTTAGTAAATGCATCTTACCCGCTTCGTTTATATGGACTTTATATATACGTTGAAATAAAATTAATAAAAACAATCGAAAATAAAGTTCTTAAAACTATTGATATATTAAAAAAGACTTTAATAGAAACAGTCCATTTATATGAAAATCATGTTTTTCACTTTTTTGATGATTTTATATGCTTTTATTGGTTTGAATGTATTTATGTGTCTTCAAAACTAGTAATAACATCAAAAAACATTGTCACTACTATAACACCTGCAAAAACGTATTAGAAGACGTACTTTCAGTTGGGTGGCGTTACGCAACATGCGTTGTTGTAGCAACGCACACGGGCGTGATTTAGTGACGCAACATTTTCTCTGAGGGCCAATAAAAGTGACAGATTTCGTTCGCTGATTGTTTGACTCCACCGAAGCCTAGCTACGGTTACTGCCTCGCCGTACTACATCGTGATATGAGAGATAAAAACATAAACGTTCTCATATCAGTTTTATTTCTACCGCTTCTTCTTTGTGTAGTATCCTGTAACAGTAAGTACAGTTTTCTTACGATCTATAGCGACCTGACATTCCTCAGGTTTAGCTGCAGTGTAACTCTACTCTGAAGATCAATTATCTGACGCATTACCAGTCCCGCTCTCACTGTGCTGAGTGGGAGATTAAACTGTCAGCGCTTTAGCGATTCAAAGTAATCTAATTCACGCTTTAAATCTGCATCTCGCCGCAAACTAAACTAAAACTTTCGGGTTTTTTTAAAAGCAATGTGCAAAATGTCTTTCCTACATAATGTTTCTCAGAGGTTGATCATAGAGGGCTACCACTAGTGTTGTGCATGTGAAGGCTGGGGATCACCAGGCCCAAACATTCCACTGTTAATTGATTGGTGGCCCAAACATCAAGTTAAAAAACTTCTACTTTACCAGTTTGTTTTACATTTCCCTCATATTCATCCAACTTTTCCTGTTTGTTGTGTAGCCAAGTTTGAGATCGCGGTTCCCACCAGTCCTCAGGTCGGTGTGTATGGACAGTCCAT
Organism: Sternarchorhynchus goeldii; assembly: GCA_028565775.1. NCBI lineage: Eukaryota > Metazoa > Chordata > Actinopteri > Gymnotiformes > Apteronotidae > Sternarchorhynchus > Sternarchorhynchus goeldii. Next base: position 16,373,953 of record JAOXYF010000009.1, read on the forward strand.
GGTGCTGTCCTGCAGCTTTCCTGTAGGGGGCGCCTGGGATCCGAGCAGCAGCGTGATCCTCTGGCAACGCAACCTGGAGGTCATCCACAGCTTCTATTACAGCCGAGACCAGCTGGCCCACCAGAGCCCTCACTATGCCAACCGCACTAGCCTGTACCACAGTGAAATGGAGAGGGGCAATGCCTCACTCAGATTAGACCGTATCACCTTGGAGGATGCTGGGGACTACACCTGTTTTGTCAGTACTCAGACAGGCAGCCAGAAGAAGAGCTTCAGTGTGAAAATAGCAGGTAATAATAGCACATGTCAGAGTTTAGACACAACACAATGTGTAGAAGCATTGTGTGTGTAACCATCAGTTCATTATCTTTTGCTAAAACACCTAAGACCTTATGACTAACAGGAGGGAAAATATCACAACTGGTCACATGAGTTGGTGGCTTAGGATTCAGGTCTTGTATCTGCTGTATTGACACACGCGGTGCTGTGTTGCTTTCTTTCAGCCTTCTACCCAGAGCCTCACATACTCATTTCCCTGCGGAGTAGCGGAGAGGTCGACCTGCTAATGACCTCACATGGGGGATACCCCTCCCCTTCACTGCAGTGGTTCATGGGAGATGAGCAGGATGTCACCAACGTCACGCTCACACAGCTCAAGCAGGACAAAAACACAAAGCTCTACAATGTGAACAGCAAGCTCAACCTCACCAGAGGGCTCAACTCTTCCATCACTTTCATTCTGAGGAATGAACAACTAGGACAGGAGATCAGGAGGAACATCGATCTGTTCTCAGGTCAGTTCAGCTAATTTTAACACTCACGTCATTATTTGGGTCGCATTCTGAAGTATTTAGCACTGAGGTTCCCAATCCAGTCCTTGGGGAACCCCAGGCTGTGCACACATTTATTGTATTATGAAACAGGTAGTTGGTTGGTGTTCTACAGCGGAACCTGGCATAGGTGTGAACTGAGTAGGTGGTACCCAGGAACTGGGTTGGGGATGTCGATTAAATACCATAGTAGTTTTTGTTTGGTGCCAATCACTGTTACAATGCCTGATTTAATTTCTTAATGTTTAATTTTGTAGAAAATGGAAAGACATCGAACAGCTCCGTCAGAGGAATTGTGGGGATTTATGTTGTGATTGGAGTTCTGCTCACTGGAGTTGCTTTAGCAATAGTCGTCATTGTTGAACAACGGAAACAAACAAGTTCTCCGAGCCGTGTTTCTGAAGGTAATGTCAGGTCATCAGCTACTGCAGACTCTCAGGGAGTGACTAATAAAGAAACGTCCACAGACAAATTTCTCTGTGCTACAGAACATCTGGTTAGTCCTGCATAGATCACCAGTAGTAACACGAAGGACAATTGAGTGGATAAATGGTATAAAGCTCAAGTCATTACACTATTAGAAATGTGTGTATATACATGAATGTATAAACACCCTTTCACAAGACCACTGTAAAGGAGACACATGGGGATCATCACACAGCATACATGTTTCTGTCTGGCTAGAAAACCATAATGTAAACAAAACACTCAAGGTGTTGGGCGTATACTTTCTGGAAGTGGACCAGAGTTTGTACACTGATATGCATTTCATTCTAGTCAGACTGACAGAATGATCTTCACATCAACATTACTGAACTTTAATTGCATGAGAACTGAGTCAAATTGCAAGGAAATCATGTCAATTCTACCTCCAATGTTTAAGAGTAACTTTACTGAAGCTTTTAACACATTTACTGTTGAGAAACTGATGAAAGGTATTTGTTCAACAAGAGAATTTATTTAAATTCTTATTGTTTTTGCATTTCATCATTGTAGTCCTGTGTCTGTTCACAAATGATTTTATTTTCTAGGCTTTATTCCTGCAATTGTGACATTCATATTTCTTATTGTATTAATGATTCATATCGGTGCTCATTTACAGGATGTCAGTTGTTTATTTACAGGATGTCAGTTGCTTGCTGTTTTATTGTTTCCTAATAATCCAGGCACTTTTTTCTGACATTGCAGTAACTTAACATCCAGTTGTTTGTGAAATATCAGTCTAATTTACACTCACCTTGTTAAAGACCTTGAGTGTCCACTCACCTCCAGTCACCATTATTTTTGTATACCTGTTACTAATACTTTGTTTTGTTATTTTAAACCATTAAAGTTTTTATAACCAAATAATTTACTATGTCTTATTTAATTTATATATTTTGTTACTGCAAATTTTGAAATTAATTTTCTTCAGATATTTTTAAAATCACTTGTTTTAAAAATAAACTTCTTAAAATAAACTTGTTTGTGCATGTGGGCAATAGATGTTCAGGGGACAGTGGTAGCTCAGTGGTTAAGGCACTGGACTAGTCACCAGAAGGTTGCTGGTTCAAGCCCCACCTCTGCCAAGCTGCCACTGTTGGGCCCCTGAGCAAGGCCCTTAATCCTCAACTGCTCAAGATATGTTCAGTCACAATTGTAAGTCGCTTTGGATAAAAGCGTCAGCTAAATGCCATAAATGTAAATGTTCTGTTTGTGTTTTGTGTTCTTGAATAATCGTTAAAGAGAGAAAAGGAGAAAACTTGGAAGTGTTTGTTTACATTAGTTTTGCACTTTCATATGGGTTCTTGTTTAATAGTGGAACATTTGTTTCGGTGCACACGAAAAAAGAAAACATTGTTGAAGTCTGAACGTAGACAGAAAACGTTCTACTGTACTTTTGTACAAGTTTTATTGTGGTCATCTGGTTATGCGTGTTGCGTTGACCCTTCAGAAAGCAATGACTAAGTGATACTGAGATGTTCGTGACTTGAATATAATGTAATCGATAACTGTTCACTATTTCGGCAACTTTTGATGTTATGGGAGTAGTCGCGTTTGTAATACTATTAACGAGTGAAATGTATTTGGGCCTTTTCTTTCTATTTCGTGTATTTGTAGTTTCACCCTGATTTGAGTCATTAAAGGAACAAGCACGTTCATCTTCCTGGCTCTTCCTAAAATAAGTTTGTCTGGCTGTTTAATCTATGTTAACGCTTCAGGAGCTCAACACGTAGAAAGAGCAGTACAGTAGTATTTATGAGTCATGATTCACATGACCGATACCTGTTAACGTATTTTCCTTGTTCCTGTTGGGAACTGTAACATGGAAGATGTGTTCATCTGTGCCGGTCAGATAAGATGTGTGTATCCAAAGCATTATTTTAAGAAATATTCTAAGGGGCAAAAATAATTTACGCACAAAATTAGACATTCGACACAATGGAATTTATCCAAAAGCAAATTGATGTTCTGACCAGAATAAGGGTTTATTCACGTCCTGGACACCATCCAGGAGTTTCCACACTTGAATAGGTCGTGTGTGTGTGAGGAGGGAGGGAGGGAGAGAGAGAGAGAGAGAGAGAGAGAGAGAGAGAGAGAGAGAGAGAGAGAGAGAGAGAGAGAGAGAGAGAGAGAGAGAAACATAATACATTTCACAAGCATGAGTATATGCGTTCCACAGTTTTACGCTGCATGAAACCAGAACGGAAGATATCTGATGTGTGGTCATGGCGTTCTGGAAGGAATCAGTGTGAAGAAAGGTAGGATAGTTAAAGTCATCACAGTCTGGTCAAAACAAAATGTTCCATGACAAAAGTCCAAAGGTGAAGAATTGTGAGACCTACTTGCTTGGAGCCAGTAGAGGAATCAGTCAGTGCCATAAAATAATGTCCTATCAAAGGAATGAGAATCTACAAAAGAACAACTCTGGGGTGGGACACACATTATCTCATATCAAATGAAGTACATACCCAACCCTAACCCTAGCTGCTCGTGATCTCATATTAGGGGAGACTAGGTACATAGCTCTCATTTAAGTACACAAGTTTGTATCCTCATACCATGCAATCAAGACATTACCCAGTAAGCACGAGTCTTGCTTTGATGAACAAAAAGATGCAGTGATTGTGTGTTCTGGGTCTGGAAGCAATGGAAGCGCTTGGGCACGTGACCGTGGTGAGTTTAAAAACAACGCAGTTTTGCACCATAATGGATCCGTGTCTTACTGGTGATACCGCATGGAGCGTGTCTACATTGAAACTGACATGACATTTTCTTTACAGTGTCTCGGAACAGCTGACAAAACTACCACTGAGCAAATATCAAATCAGTGTGCCGTATGCGATCAAAATGAAATTTTCTAGTACGTGAAAGATACCCGGATGACACGACTCCCGCAAAACATTCCAGTAGGCGACCAGAGTTGTCGTTATGGTGTTATCAGTTACCTCTTAAAAACTTTCAATACATACACAAAAATATTAAGACAAACACACGCTTAAACACACACACGATAACAAGATGTGGGCGGGACGCATAACGCTGACGAGAGAAGTGAAACACGGACCTGAGGGAGGAGTAGAGACGAACAACTGAAAGGACTGGTGGTAGTTTACAATTTTGAGACAGACACCAGGGACAACAATCCCTCACAGAACAGAGAATGAAAAGTCTCAACAGAGCCAGGAACCAACGATACTGATTACCAGAAAGTCAGAGCGCACAACATACACCAAGACTGCACAAAGACTGACCTTTGCGTACTGATTAAATGCGGAGCCATCTAAAATCTGACTAACGAACCCTAACCAATTCCTGGCTCATTGCCTCCCTCTGGTGGCTGCCTGCTGGCACTGCAAATCCCCTGTTGCATGTTCAGTGTCCTGCAGTGGTCTGTTATGTTGAGACCGCTTCGCTATAATGACAGGTGAGCACACTGGAACAACAACAACATAAAACCTAACCTATGGGTAATAGGGAAATTCTCAAAACATGTTTGGATTCAGCATGTTTGGATTCAATGCTTGAGGATGAATAGTGTAGTTATGCATTACTAGTGTAGCCATAACATTTGACATTACTAATGAGCATATTATACTACAAAAAAGAAACCATTTTTTATCATGTTAGACCTTTTCTGGATATAAATTGTATTTATTTTGGTAATTTAGACTAGAAGAAAGATACAGTAATTGTTCGTACAGTAAACTGTCAGAATATATAATACTAATTCCATCTGTACTTAGGCTATTTTTACTCATTTGACACCATAGTATTAGATAATCCCAGAGTATTAGATAATCCCTGATGTATTTTTATTTATATATTCTAATGTAGAAAATATGTCTGTACAAAGAGTCCCACGTACTCCACTACAGTGTTAGTGCTAGTCTCCCATCCCTGAGTGGACAGGCAGCAGTCATCAACCCATGATGGATGTGATAACTGGCAAGAAGTTTAAGAACATGTTAAGTACTGATGGATTAGGTATCTGACTCAGATGTTAAGTACTGATGGATTAGGTATCTTCACTCCTATCTGAGGCCATTGGGATGTCTTGTATTGCAACAGTGTTTCTCAACCCTGTACTGAAGGATCCACAGTCACCTCCCACTTCACCGATATCCCTTCTCCTAAGGCAGTCGTGTCGTTACGTGATTCAGACGTGTTGGGAGACAGGACAGAGCAGACATGTAGATCATACAAGACCTTGTTGGATTTCTCCATCTGATATTATGTTTGTAACGCCTGTGTACGGTCTGGGTGTGTGGAGTGTTGCTTCTGTGAAAGGCTGAAGTTTGGATCTATAATCTCTTTCTGGCCCATTACTTTAGTGTTTCTCCTGCCATGGTTTATGCTGCCTATGAACAGGACCAAATCCATCTAACCAACCCTGGGTGTGGGATGCTGATTTTTAGGCTTTACTGGAAAGGGGATGGTTGCTTTTTCATTACGTAAACAACCTAATTTACTCGACACTGTGCGTCACGTTCCATTTCGGTTCGGTTAGTGGGGAACATCCTGTGTAGTGGTGGTCAGGTGTGCATAGAGGTCTCCATTAAACACCATTTGTTAAAGCGTAATCTATAGTTTAACGTTGAACACATAAGCTATGCACAGTTTATCATTTTCAAGTTAAAAAAGTTCAAACGGTTGCGAACGTGCTGCTCCTAAAGCTTTTCCATGGACTCATGCAGCTCATTTATGAAACATCCAACTCCTTCATGATTCATTAGTCATTTTGATTGAAAAAAACAAAAACATGTTAACATTCATATGCCTGCCCACATTAGACTTGCTCAGTTAGAGTAGATTTAACTGAAATCAACTTGTAGATGATGGATTTTAGTAATACAAACTTGTCCTCAGCTAATAAGTATGTTTAAGCAAAAACCCACATGCTTAAGACTGCAAATAAAGGCACTCGCCGTTAGGAGACGGAGACGGAGAGATGGTCTGGAAGACTCGTCAGGCTTTTAAGTGAATGACAACAAACCTCATTTGCTTTTCTCTTGCAGGTTATTTGCTACAGCAAAACATTAAACCATTTACCCTGATGAATTTTAATGACCTTTATAAATGAATATTCAGCAGCAACAATAATAAAACATCAAAAATCTCAGAACACCAAATTCAATACCCATTAACAATAAGCACAGGATTGGCAGGTTCTGCCCTTTAAGAGCAGCATGGTGGACCTGCTCACGCTCTACTTAATACCATTTAATTTGCATGTTACAGTTCAATCAACTCCTACCCTGCAGAAGCCTTTTGATTTGAGAGTCTACTACAGAATTCCTTTAAAGGCTACAGAGAATGCTTACACATTCACAGAAGAAACTTGGGCATAATCTAATTTAGATCAGCAGTGTAACTCCTATCAGAGAACCGAACACCAGCACATTATACCAGCAGGTGAACATTGAGTTAAACAGCATTCTGCATGTACAAAAAAAAAAAAAGTCCTGGACAAAACCAAAACTGCGCAGTGTGAGATACCTTCAGATCATATTGACTACTGCGCCATCACAAGTTCAGCATCATTCAATGAATTGTTTACCACCAGTATTACTGAACAGATTAGAAAGAAAACCCTACTTTCTTGCAAATCTGACCGATAATGTCCTTCAACATGGCACTAAAATAAGTCCATGACTTATTACAGATGTTCATGTGTTTGTGCTTTTTAAAAAGGCTTAGTCATGCCTGGAAAGTCACATGAACTTTGCATGATGATTTATTAAACGTGTAATTTAAGATTTTCATTTTTATTCATTTCCCCGTGGAACAAAACCATTACGGTGGTGATCATGATGATGAGGGTACGTGAACCCCCCCCCCCCGTGGTGAGGCAGAACGGGGGAACAGTGTGGGACACGCCTACCGTCTCTCCACCACCCAGCTCCTCGGAGGACCGTGGCACAGCTGGGCCCGGACCACAGTTCACAGGGTTTGTGTTGTTTATTTTTGAGTTGATGACTCGAGTACATGTTGAATCTAGTATTTTTAAACCCACTCCATGTTACTCTGGAACAGTGTTGTGGATGTGGAGGTTGCAACACTTAAAAAGTGCAGTAAGAATCTTCATCAGACCCGTTTAGTGCTTAAAAAAATATTCAACTCTGAAAACCCACAAATTGGACAGAAAAAGTTGAACCAACTGGGATCATGACATCACTACTTTAGTAATAACACAAACACCCTGACAAAATACAGTCAGAATCCAACATTCAGAAATTGTAATCAAACTAAGCAGAAAACAATTGGACTAATCTTTTGGGTTAAATACCTTCTGGTGGTTTCTAATGCCACCATCTTTTATTCAATTCTCCAATTGCCTAAAGAAATTATAAACAAAACACACAAAAAAACAAAAAACCATCTTCAACTATAATTTCTTTCTCCATCCAGCAGGGGGAGCAAATATCCACAATTATAAAAGTGCAGACTGCGTTCCACGGGGGAGCTCTATATCTGTGTAGTGGCAGCCAGGGATGTGAATAGAGTGCAATAAAGTGACTTCCTTTCCTGGAAGCCCGTCACAGTCAGGCTTACAAAACGTCTTGGCACTTTCTGCCATGGCTCAGTCACACCCTCTACAGGCTAAAGACGACGTGTGCCTCACTTAGCTTAGCTTTTGTTTTCTATGGTGCTTCTGAAGTCTTTTCAGAGTCCTGAAGTCTCACACTGTGTTTTCAGAGTCCTGGTCGTTGCTGTGAAGGACAAGAAGCCACAGTGAGAAACTGGTTCCTGATTAAACTGCACACACTTCCTGCAACACCAAATCTAACATCCACCACACGTTGTAGAACTACACCTTAAAACCTTCAGAATTTGAACTAAAAAACTGGTGGGTGTCACCCCCACTTTGTGCCAAAAACGACTAAAATGATAGAAAAGAAAGAGAAAAGGAGAAGCCTTTGGAGCACGATTGAATGTTTTTGAAGCTGTATGAAGCATCGCCATGCTAATTTAACAAGCATGGCACTGTTTCTCGACTAATGATACAAGATGGAGAGAATTCAGTCAAAAATACGGAGAAGTATTTTCATGTCAGTGAGAGAAAGAACTTCTGGTAGAAGGAAGATGTCCGTTTTCAGTTCACAGAGTCCTTTTTCAGTAACTAGAGTCCTACTCCCGCCCTGGTGGCAGTGAGAACCAGTGTGGGAGAGAGAGAACAGGTTGGGGTGTATTAATCTTTGTCTGTAATCTTTGCTTCTTACTGGAGCAGTGCACGAAGCTGTCCACAGTTCTGCTGCCTCCTCTCTTCGTTGATAGGGTAGGTCTTAAAAACGAGCAGTCCAATAATAATGAAGGTGACGGGGGCAGCCGAGACCAGCACCTTCAGGGTTAAATGCACTGAGTCTGGCTGGGTGCAGCCCCGGGTCACATAACCCGCAAATCTAGGGGGAAAACAAGAAGAATGAAACACACTGGCAAATAACGTCCACGAAACAGAACGAGAAAGAGACTCACCGTAAGCAAAGCGTGGAGATTCCGAGGGAGATCCCAGAGGCGAACTTGGTAAAGAAAACGTAGAAAGAGTAGAAAATGGCTTCATGCCCTTGAGAGTCTGGATTGTTTACTTTAAAATCATCTACCACATCTGGCAGCATTGACCTGCAACATAAACACACAAATAGTGGAACAAACAAACACACACACACAAATAGTGGTTTGCTGGAACTAAATGGAACAGCATCACTTGCCACACCATAAAACACACACACACACCCCCCCCTACCATGGCAGAAGAAACGCTGCAGCCACACTGATCCCGGATGCTAGGGAGACCATGTACGTTATGATGAGATTACTCTCAACACACACCACCAGGATCATAAAGGGAATGGCCCACTGCAACGCAACGCAACACACACACACACACACACACACACACACACACACACACACACACACACACACACACACACACAGAGTTTAACAGCACAGGCACCACTGAGACAGGGTGGTAAACACAGCAGGGTCTTTTATAGTGAAAGCATTACCGAGATGCCGATGTACACGGACGTTTTTTTACCAAAACGTGTGAGGAAGAGCTGCCATAGAGGGATGGCAAGGGTTCCAGAGAGCTGAAACACACACACACACACACACACAATCAGAGAGCTGAAACACACGCACGCACACACAATCAGAGAGCTCACACACGCAGATCTCGCCAATCAAACCATACAGATCTGAAACACTTTACACATATTTACACACATACAAGACTGATGGAGTCACTTTTCCACACTGTCTAGGCACACATGCGTTTAGGTCAGACTTAGTTATCCGCCCTGTGGCAGCATGAATGAGGTCCATGTGTCTGGAAGCAGCTCAACATCATGCTTATCCAGCTCCCAGGCAGCCCAGCGCTCCAGTGAACTCATCCTGAGACCAATCATATACAATTAAGTCTCGTCCTCATTTCAGAAGTTTGCAAACATCATAAACTATATTGCCAAAAGTATTCGCTCTCCTTCCTTGACTCACATATGAGCTTAAGTGACATCCCATTCCTAATCCATAAGGTTCAATATGACGTTGGACCAACCTTTGCAGCTAGAACAGCTTCACATTTGGCAATATAGTGTATATTAACCCCACTTTTTCCCATTTTGGTTTCCCCTCATGTTCTTTTATTGCCATGGAGATTTCAACAAACAAACAAAAAAAACTTGCAGCCGACTCTTGAATCCAAGTCAGCTGTGGACAACACACCCAACCCCATCCACACATCAACCCCAAAACAGCAGCATCTAACTCACCATTACAACCAGCAGAATGTTCTGGAAATCATTCCGAAATCCTAGAGTGTAGGTGACGAACAACGCAAAGTTCCCTTCAAGCAACTAAATAAAAAAAACAAACACACAAACACACCAGAGCATCAACATCAATCCTGGTGAAGTCGTACGTGCTTGTTGTACTCGTTACTGCATATGAATCTTTATTCTCATCTGAAGCTCGGGTACAAGACCAGCTCAGACGGTCACTGTAGTCCTAAACCCTGGTGTGATCAGTTGAACCCCTGAACCCCTCCCTTGTTTCTAACACTACACTCAACCTACGGTAGAATGGGATTGAGGTACATGTGGGGACAGAGCGAGATGGTCTTAACAAACCAGTGGCAGACAGGTGTGTTAGTGGAGAAACCCTCGCCGTGTCTGGTCAGAAGAAACCAACTACAGAGAAAGGGCTTGCTTTGTTCAGTGCCAAGTTAGAGAGGCTGGTTTCATTTTCAGTGATTGGTGAAAATCACCCTCTGGGCATTTGGTCAAGTTTGCCTGTGGGGCATTAAATAACCCAAAAGTGTTCAATAATAAAATAAAATAAAATTTAAAAAAAAAGCTGGACTGGGTAAACGCTGGTTTGTGAGCATGTGACCACCACCACCAGCACCACCATCTGGGGAAACTTTGATGTGTTTGATGCTGCAGTGTTTCATGTGCATCACTGTAAAATCTCTGCAGGTAAGTTTCACGCTCCCACCTTCTCACCAAAAAAAGACCCTGGCAGTGAATGACGCTTGTTGATTCTGACACAAACAGCATCTGAATCAAAATATCACCAGTGTGTCTCACCATAAATGCCAGAGAGGTGAAGAGGAACCCTATGACCAGCTTAACATAAGGCCTGTGTCTCCATAGCAACAGCAAACCACCACAGAGTGACATGCGCCGCTCCACCTTGGTTCTGGACACATCTACACACACACACACACACACACACACACGGTTTCTGAACAGAACGTCACATTGGTGGGGGTGGGGGGGGTGTTTATGGCGGGGGGGCACATCACCTTTTTTCTCCCTCACACCCAGGAAAAGCACCACAGCACAAACCACATAGATGATGTTTATCACACCGGACGCCAACATGTATGCTCGCTTCTGTAAGAGACCAAGGGAGGGGCTCGTTACAATCACACTCCAATAAAGTTACTTACAATCAGCCGAGAACACACCGGCCACACCTCCTGGATCTTACCGTATCATCCAGTGAGATGTGAGAGATGTTGACTGCAGGATTCTGCTGTACGCTGCTGCCATTCAGGGAGGAAGTGCTGTTCAAACAAGGAGCGTTTGCCCCACCGACTATCTGGCCTTGGATGGCAGTTCCAACTAAAGTGCCCAGCACCTCCACCGTCATCCCTGAGATCACACGACAGAATGTGAACCCAAGATAACAGATGCATCACAGCTGACATTTGTGCAAGGTCTGATCTTTTTGTACCACCAACAGATGGGTGTAGCATGTGTATTAGTACAGCTATAGACATGATAGTTTTAGCTCTACAGCCTCCATCTCAAACACTAGTTTCCGTAAACCACAGACGTGTGATCTTACTGTATGCTGTGGAAGAATCTCTCTCCTTCTGTTCTGATGTGATGAACATGGTCAGGGCAGAGTAAGGCACATGGAAACACTGGATACACACAGAGTTGGGTGTGAACAAACAAGATACGAAACAGATGTCTTTTATTACCAATAATGAGAAACTTTGCAAAGAGCCATCGAAAAGAAAAGATGGTGGTTCTTTGTCTCAGGAGCAGAAAAAGACAAGAAAGAAAGGATTGAAACAGGAAAGAGAAGGTAAACAGGGGTTCAATCAGGTGACAGAAGGAGGAGGAGGTAAGCAGGAGTTCGGTTTGGAGATGGAGGAGAAAGTTAAGCAGGAGTTCACTGTACTTCCATCATACCTGCCAACAACGACTGAATATTGGTGAAGTTATGACTATATGGATTTACCTCCAAATGTAATTAAAACCAGCTTTCAGTTTCTTTCTGTCCAAGTTTAACAGAATTGATTTTTTAATGTCAGGTGCTTTCAGAGTCTCGTTCATCACCATGGTTACACGGGTGCTTTCAGTCTTTATAAATGAAATCAACAGAAGCATCCCTCTCTTGGTCATCACCATGGTTACACAGGTACACCAGAGAGCACTCATCCTATTGGTCAACATCAAGGGACACATTGCAGAAGCTGCCAGACGTTTCCGATGTTGGAAATGTTCCGGCTCTGACAAAATAATGGCAGAACCTGGGTGTCCTGACCCTAGTCAAGATTATATATTGCAACCATTGGGTTTCATCGACTTGCAATACCAGAGCACTACCTGCTGTTCACATCAGCAACAGGTATGTGGCACAGGAGAAGCCCTGGCTGGAGCCAGAGCAGCTGGGACAGAGGTGAGGTAGGGAGAGAGGTGTGCCATGCACCAGGGGGCGCTGCGCTGGCCGGTGGTGCTGACCGTCTGCATAGACTGGAAGATGCAGTAGAAGATCAGGTACCACACCACCTTTCCCTGCTCCACAGGAGGCACCACCCAGATCAGAAAGTAGCTCACCACTGCGAAGGGTGTTGAGAACACAATCCTACACACACACACACACACACACACACACACACGAGAGAGAGAGAGAGCGAGCTCAGTTTGCATTAAACTTTTGGAATTTTAACTCAAGATTATAGTTTTTCCAAAGCTGGCAATAAAACATTCACCAAATAAAAATTAATTAAATAAATTATGTTAAACATTTTGCTCCGCAGCTTGTTTGCCACCATATGATGCAGCTTCTGAACTAATCAGGAAAAACTCCAACAAAGCGCCTCTGTCTGCTCCATCACGGGCGCAGCGCCTCTGTCTGCTCCATCACGGGCGCAGCGCCTCTGTCTGCTCCATCACGGGCGCAGCGCCTCTGTCTGCTCCA
>JAOXYF010000009.1:16408793-16425246 GCA_028565775.1 Sternarchorhynchus goeldii
CCATAAACACACTCCTAAACCTTGTGGACAGCCTTCCCAGAAGAGTTGAAGCTGTTCTAGCTGCAAAGGGTGGACCAGCGTTATTACTGAACCCTATAGATTAGGAATGGGATGTCAGTTAAGCTCATATGTGAGTCAAGGAAGGTGAGCGAATACTTTTGGATATATAGTGTATGTATGTTATGGCCACTGCTGTTTTGCGGTTGGTGTTCTTTTGCGGTGGTTTTGTTTTACAGGTTGAAGATGGCGATGTTACTAGTGATAAAACCGGCTGGCTTGTTAAGTGACTAATCAAGCAGTGCGGAAGACGATTGGCCAACGGTTCCTCAGCTGTGAGATAAAAAGCTCGTGTCGAGTATGAAACAGTGGTGCATGGTGTTTTGATGCGTGGACATCATGTGGTCACTGTAGACGGCAGAGGGGGTTATTTTCGCTAATGATGCTTAATTAATGTCACTTTAGAAAAGCTGTATGAGTGGAGCAGAACTGTGGTTCTTTCACAGGGCCTTTAGATATTGTTCTTAACCGACCGCATTGTAGGAAGCTTTGAGATGTTATACTAATAGGCTTGTACATTAGTTGGCGACTGTTGTTGTATGTATGTGTATATAGTAGTTTTGACTTTAAGCGCTTTGGTTTACTTTGGAGTAGTAGGGGTGGGTGCCTTGTCTTTTGTGTTTGTTTTCTCCTGTTTATCTTGGAAAGAGAGAGAGGAAACGTTTGTGTATTTTCTTTTTTGGGTTTTATTTAGCAATGGGGAAATTAATGTTTTTATATTCTGACTTGGCCCACTCTGAAGATGTAACTCCTGGTATGTTGGGGGTTTTGTGTGATGTTTGTATGTTTTTTTTTGTCTGTCCATATATACACACAGAAACTTATAAAGCTTCTCTGTGTCTCTGTTCACTTTTTGTGTTGTGTTCTTAATTTCCCTGAGGGAACCTTCCCAAAGGGATCAATAAAGATCTATCTATCTATCTATCTGTCTGTCTGTCTGTCTATGACCTGGGAAACATCGTTCCAGCCCAATTATATATGTGTGTGTATATATATATGTATGTATAATTACACACACAGTACATATGGCTAGGTACTTCTGTGATCTGGGTTCTTGGTACAGTCCCTATGTAGTTGCATTTGATAATAGTCATTGAGTTGGTCTGTGGTATCTGACACACCTGGAGAAAGTATTCAGTTGGCTGTGTTGGTTGGATTTATTTTTTTTTGTACAGATTCATTTGATCCACATACTACTTGCATCTGGTAGCTCTCCTGCCCACCTTTTACCAGGAACTCATGAAGTGCATTGGTGTCACTCTCCTTATTGACTGGAGACAGAACTCGATAAATGATGAAACTAGAACTGAATAAAGGCAGGAATAACAGATGAATTCATTTTGGTATTTCTTTTCAGAACTATATACAATGTATTTATGCATTTCTATGCCATGTTTATAAATATCATAATTATACATTAACAAATGTATTTGTTTACCATTTTAGGTCCAATATTTATAGATTTATTTTTGATGTGTTGTACATTCATTAATTTATGTTTTAATTCTTTACTGGCACCTCTCATTTTCCATAGCTTCATGAGTCTGCAAAGAGAAAGTTCTGGAATGTGTGGACAGTTGCTGAGGGTCTTCACTGTAAGGGACGAGTATTTACAAAACGTTTTTGACAGTCAGTGGTTTAACATAATTCCAAAATAACACAAAGTAATTAATGTTCGTTATTTACTAATCCTTTGGATTAGGTTGCAAAAGAACCTGAATGGTAAATGTAGAGTCAAACTGTACAGGACAGAAAGTGTTTTAATGGAGCTAATACTGGATATGATCCACTCTGAAATAGATTATAGTGTAATTGCCAAGTTTAAGAGTATGTTCTTTAAATCTTTATTCTCAAAATATTGTCGTTACCCTGAGTACTGTGCATTTTACTCATGCCTTAAGGCTAAATCAGAATCAAGGCACTAATATATCTGAATACACCGATATAACACAAAAAACTAATGACCCAGCTGATTCAACTTGGCAGTTGATGGGTCGTGTAGGGTGTCTCGTGCCAACCGTGCACTGTATGTTATTGGCTCGTTTACGTGTCTATTTCTGGATCGACCACTAGTATAGCGCTCTTCGGCTGGGATACTATTGGACGATTCATATTAGAGCCCCGCCTCACTGTTTCCGCGCTGTGAACGCTGAGGCGTTTAAATTTGAAATGTACCCGACGGGAGGCTCGCACGCGCTTCGAGAACAGTGGACGGTCCCACGGAGCGAACGGTGTCGGTTTCTGAAGAAAACTTATTCAGATACTGCTGCTCCTTCTTCTTCTGAATCAGGTAGGGTTACCAACAAACTGTGGTCTGTCGGTGTCAATAACGAAGCAACGTTAAATTAGCCAGTTATACGTTAAAAACGGCAAACTATACATTGGTTAGCTAGATTAGAACTAGAATTGGTACAGTAGGTCTTCCGTTAGCGTTAGTTAGCCAGGTTATCTAGTTTGGCCCTCTATAATTGGTTATAGGATGGGTGTTTGGTCTGTTATTAGTTAACCTGGACCACTAATTGTAATTTTTGGTAGGTTAGTTGACTAGGTCTCTAAGCTAACAAAAGCCTTGGCTAGTTATAATTGGATAACCATCTAGCTAGCCAACCTGAGTTGCTGACTTGTTTATTTTTCAGACACCCTGATGGCAAGTGCTTCACTCAGTTGAAACACCAGCTAATCATCTAAACGTATAACTAGATGGCTAACTTTAGACAATGTAAGATGATGACAGTTTAAGGTGCGTTAAACACAGTCTTGCTAGTCAAGTTAAACTTTACTAGTTATCCTGACTGACACGTAGCTAGCAAACGTCCTTTTCCCAAACCAGCACCGTTATTTCAACCGACTAACGTTTTCTAAAAACGTTAAATCAGGAGGTACATAGCACACGTAGCTAGTGTGGCTAGCTAACGGTTACAGAGCGGCGTACTTGGGTTACTGACTCTTCGTATGCCATCATTCCGGAGTAACGTGGCTTTAGTTCAACCCAGATCGCCTTTGAACCGTAATACTGTAGATCTGTAGGTAGCTTTATCTAGGATGATTTAGCTAGGAGTAGTCGGAAAGTGTTGACTAACATGCGAAGAAATGAAGTGCGAAGTTTGTCTTGCTCTACGAAGCTGATGGCTAAGTTTAGCTGATTTGTTGTCACTTTGAACTCCCTGGACCACAGGAAGAAAACGGCGTAATAGGTAATTACTCATCCTTTCTGTCGGTTGTCATTTAGTAAAAAAGATCGGCATTGTGATGAGTAACTAGTTGGATCCCATTGCCTTCTTGGTCTGAATAACGACGCGCGACCTGGATAGACCGTTAGCGCGCCACGTTTTCTTTCCTGAATACCAGGACTTTCTCTTCTTTTTGCCGAAGTACTCAGTTGGTCCTGTAGGATCCGTTCCTGGTATATACGTGTATATGTGCTTTTTGCCACAGTGCATTAACTGTAGCGCCATCAGCCGATGGTACCACACACACCAGCTCACCTGAAGTACCTCAGCTGACCCAGTTGTGCGCAGTGGGCGTAAAGTTACTAGGTTTTCTGCTAACGCTTTACAGTTAAGACGCTGGTGTAAGAGGTTGTTTAACACGTTTTGTGCTGTAAATAAACGTCACGTCTTTTTCGTTAATTATGTGGGCAATGTGCACACCATTAATAAATGGTTCTAATGCACTGGTAGTGAATGCCTGTCTGAGTAACCTCTACCCAGTGTGTCTGTCGCCTTCCAAAACAACTTGACACCGCCAGCTCCTACATGTGCATGTACCACATCCACCGAGACCTGTTCGCGGTTTGAAAATTCTACCAGTTTGCTTTCTACCACGCTATTGCTATTTGTTTGGACTGCGTGACTTTGGTCTTATCAGCAAACACAGCTGGGAACAGCTGTTTTCAACACTCGCGCTTCAGTCACAGTCTGCTTCTTGCTTTTCTCTCCCCCCCTCTCCTGCCCCCCCCATCCCAGTATGAGTTCATTGGTGGTAAATGAGAATCAGGGACTATGTTCAGTACAGAAGCTCATCACATCTGACACCACTGGTGACATATTTGCTCTGAATCACCCCACTGGCAGGCCTTCCATCCTGCGCCAGTCGCAGGCTGATAACATCAGTAAACACGTGCCCAGAGGAGTGAAGGTAGGTCGTTATATCTTTCACTTGGACTGTTTTTACAGTTTCTTGCTGATTTGTTCCATCCCCAATTGTACAACAGAAATTCTGGTCTTTGCATTGAGAGGAAAAACATCAAATATCTAAAATGGGCAGATCAAGTTTAGCACTTCTATTGTTCCGTTCACTCATGTTGTACCAGACAGGAAACTTTGGTTCAGGACACTCTGGGTCCTGTCTGTCTAATTTAAAAAAAAAAAAAAAAAAAAGTTTAGTCAGTGTTTGTTTTGCTATGGATTTTGTTTTGCAACCCCCCCATTGACTCTCCTGTTTTCTGTTTCTCCAGGTTTGTTTCCAAACCCCGCTCAGAGACCCAGTCACTAGGAAGATTATGTCCCCCAGTCGTGTTGGCAGAATGGACTCTCTGGATGACTCCAGTCAGGCGGTGGACTCCCTTCCTCCCAGTGCTCCTGCTGAGTGAGTGCTACTGTGCTCCTGAGTTTTGTATTATTTTTATTTATTTTATTTTTTTTCCTTTCTCCCAGTACCATGTACCCCTTATGCCAGTGGTATCAAATTACTTTAAAATGATTAGGTACATTATTCAGAGTTTTGCACTGACATCCAAATGTACCTCATCATCCAAGACGTTTTTGCTGTCCTATATTACTAAATTTGCAGTAAATCTATGAGGCTAGTTAATTATCTAAAGCCATTTCACCCTAATTTTCTTTAAATATATGCCTGTTACATGCTCTCCTCATTCAGTCTTAAGGAGCAGATGAGATGTGGTTTAGGACCCTGTGACTTGGTTGTCTAGATGATCAATAGTACTTTGCATTGCTGAAATCAGTTATGTCTTTTAAAGGGTCAACCACAGTAAGCCACTGTGCTCAAGACTATCCATAATAGAAACCATAATGCTCTTGACTGTTTGTTTTACTTTTGTTTTTAAAGAACAAAATCCTTGCAATGTGGTCCTGTGGCCCAGTTTGACTGCCTGAGTAAGAACTTCTCCCCCTACACTGATGATGACATGCCTGTTAAAGGCAAAGGAGGCTACGTCATTGACTTTGACAACCTGGAGTCCATGAATCCCTTTCAAGGATCTGGTGAGGTGGTTGCATCTCCAGCCAAGCCTTCTGCCCTGCCAGAGCAGCCTGATGTGGTTACTTTATCAACATCTGTTCATGAGGAGGTGGTGAAGGTTTCAGAAGATCCTGGTCAGATAGCCATGGCTCTGGATGAGACTCTTCCTTTCACTCCGTCTGTGGAGAATTCCCTGGTGAATCTTTCAGTGGACACATCGGACAACGCAGTGATAATTGAACCAAAGAATTCTGCCACACCCACTGTGGATCATGGCAGCAAGGAGACTGAGAATCTAGAAATTCCCAAACCAGCTCCCACCTCAGACAGTAGTTCTATTCCAGAGGACACCTCAGAGCCAATAAATTCACCTTTGCCCCCTAAAGGATCCTATAAAATTGACTTTGATCTTGATTCTGTCAACCCATTCCAAATTGGCGGCTCAAAGATCCAGAACTCGCCTCTTCTGAGCCCAAAAATGCCGGTCAGTAACTCCCCACCTTGCAAAGCAGAGGACGAGGTGCCTGAGCCTAAGACGGAGCTTGCTCAGGCTGCCCCAGAGGTGCCCAACATCCTAGAGGAGAAAGCCCCAGACGCAGGCACCCCCTCGGTGACGGAGAGTGCCGCTTCGGCCCCTGTGCAACCTAAAGACAGACATGTGCTTCTGGAGTTTAACTTTGACGGTGCTGAAGTCAAACGCAAGCCACCTCCCAAACAACTGGGTGTGAGGAGACCCCCAGGATCCAAACCAGCTGCCAAAGAACCCCCCTCTGCTCTGCCTGAGAAGAAAACTCCAGAACCCAAACTTGAACCTGAAACCAGCAATCCACAGAACAGCGGAGCATCTGTAGACGTCCCTGTTGCCAGAGGTGCCTACAGCCTTGACTTTGATGACCCCAACTTCAACCCATTTGGAACCACTACCAGGATGGGGGGCTCTCCCCCGTCTGCGGGGCGGAGCAGCCCAGTTCTGAGCGTGGACGTGCAGGATGGGACCCAGAAGCCCACAGCTCCGGCACAGTCCTGTCAACTGCTGGATCAGCGCTGCGGTGGGGAAGACGGCATACCCAGGTCAGCATTAGAACGGGTCTCTTGCTCTAGCCAGACAACCAACAAACACAGGGTTGAACAGGGACCTTTGTTGAAACCTTTGAGCAACCATTACATAGGTTAACAGATTTGCTGAACATTCAGGTGCTCAGAGTTGTTAGTGATTTTAAATTTTGTGAAAGTTGTTTGTGTAGCTGTCAGGTTTTAATTTTGAGCAGTATTTTACCCCCTTCTGGGCTCGGCATATGCATGTTAAGGCCTATTCGTGGCCACCCTCTCTGCTGTTTTTCTGATTGTGGTTGTGTAGTGCTATGGATTGCTTGACTCTTCTCAAACTGCTCTCCTCCTTGTAGTGACTACCAAAAGACTGCAGAAAATGAATCGCCTCTGAATATGGTGAGTGGTCCTCTTTTTGAATAGCACTTTAACAAACTAACCAATACAGTCACTGAACATCTGTTTCCCCATTGCAGATGGAGGGTGAGGCAATGGGTGACGTACCCCATAGCCCAGCCGATAAGCAGCCAGTTGCCAGAGTGGTGTCCCCAGAGCCCCTCCCACACAGCCAGTGTGCTGAATTTGAGATGATTGCAGCAGAAGTGTTTGTGCCTGGCTCCATGTGTAAGTGTTCTACCAGGCACTGGACTGCTCTGTGTGTGCAAGGGTTTGCTAAGTTACCCCAGTAACCGATTTGTTGCCACCTCTTGCTTCTATAGTCATGTCTAATGACCTTGATGGACAGATTGATTATTTGGAGCAGTTTGGGTCCACAGTGGTGAGTAACTCTGGGTCCCTTCTATTATTTATCTATCTGTTTTTGTATTTGAGTTCATATTATGATCTTGTGACTCTGTGCTCTGCTGACACGTATTTTGTGTGTGTGTGTGTGTGTGTGTGTGTGTAGTTTAAGGAGTCTGCTCTGCGTAAACAGTCCCTTTATTTGAACTTTGACCCCCTGTTGAAGGAAAGCCCTAAGAAAGCAGCAGCTGACGGCTCCACTTTAAGGCTCCTGCGCCCCTCTCTGGCCATCCGGTCAGTCTCTGCTCAGCCTGCGCCCATTTGCGCACACACACACACACACACACACTCCTTACTGCTCCTGAATAACTGATTTTGAGTGTGTTCCAGGATGATGGAAGCAGCTAGGTCTGGGGTGAAGCAGAAAGTTCAGCATGAAAGTACAAAACTACTGGATGACATCCCTTCACCAGTAAGAGTTCCCCTCCCCCACCCACAGCTCAGATGGAGGTGTTTGCAAGTGTTGCAGTTTTGCTTCAACTGTTTTGATCTTAAATGGCTGTCAAGGCTTTTGCTTACCACAGGGGCCTGGTCCTAATGATGGATTTAGTGTATGCTTTAGCCAAAGACCAGTTTCATCTCTGCCTCCTGCACATGTCTCAGAAAAACCTGGACACTAAAAAGCACCAACAGTTGTTTGGTCTCCTTTCTCTGTATTCTCTCTGGTTCTGAGTGAATTGCTGCTGATTTTTATCATCACTGTGGCTAACATCTCCACATGATGGACGCTTGTGCTATTGACAGTAATGATGTCTGAAACGGACTCGCTCAGCATAAATAACACTGTACAGAAATGACTGTAAAATCAGAGGATCCGTCTCCTTGGCAGCCAGGAATTGTAGTACAGTTTTCACTACTTCATGTATTTTATTGGCTTTTCATAAGTTTAACTGTTAATGCCTAGGTGTACATGCACCCCACAAGTGAGTGGCTCTGTGTAGTGCTTTGGTTGGCCTTTGTTATAATTCTCAATGCATCATAAGTGGCTGGAAAGTGGCCATAAGTCAAATGTTCTTGGCATCTTTTGCTTTGATCAATGTGTCGCCGTGGAAACTAAACAGTGCTGCAATGTAGCCAGCTATCATTTTCTGCCTTCATCACAACAATGGGAACGGAAGTTCAGATATAAACGCAGCCCAAGCTAGTGTACTTTAGTTTTTATTCAGCATACATCAGTCCAGTGTTGAAGTTTGTGTTCTGAGATGCCAAGTAATGTCTTGGTGTTGCAGTTGAATTCGTGTAACGAGGCTGGTTCTCTCTGTCTCTCTAGGCTGACTTGCCAGCAGCGAAGGTTCCCACTGAGTTGCACCTGTTGGCTCCCACCATCGGACAGGCACAGAAGAGTGAGGAGTTCATCGTTGATGTTCTCAAGTACAGTCAGAAGGACATGGATGCTGCCATGGATGCTGCCATGGAGACTGCTCGTAAAGAGGTACACGCACATGCTCCAGTGACCCTACTTTACGAGGCAGAGACTTGTAGCTCCTGACATGGTGACTATTGCAGGAAGTCCCACCTGGGCGGTGGTTGTGGCAGGCAGGCATTCATCTGGTTGGTAAAGGAGTACCTGTGATGAAGCTCAGCCACTCAAGTTCAGTGTTGTCAAACCTTTGTCCCTCTTATTGTGAAGATGTGCATATATGCAGAAGCAGGAATAACCACCAATACTTACTAATTTTTTATTAAAGCCCAGATTTTATGCCTTTCTTTTCAGTGATTTTGAAGTATGTATTGGACTGCTTTATTTTTGAGTACATGTGTGCAGCGCAGATTTAAGTGTAATGGTGTTGCAGGCCGAAGAGAAGGACAAGCAGTTGGAGAAGCTGCGTCTGGATAACCAGCACATGAGGTACATCTGCTACACCCACCCACTCTGTCCTCCCCTGAGTCTGCAGTGCATGCAGGTTTATGGCTTATCTGCACAAGGCTAAAAGGTTCTTGTCTCCACCTATGCAGTCGTGCCGTGTTGGAGTTTGAGGTCCTGATTACTCAGATCAAAGGTGAGTTGTTGGGCTTTTGGACTGCTGAAATGACCCGACTTGCCTGCAGTCTCTTTCATGTAGGGGGATGCGTGTGCGTGTGTGTGCAGCGGATCACAAACGGAAGGAAGAGCTGGCCCAGACAGAGCTGAGCGCGGTCCTACAGGAGAAGCAGCTGTTGGCAAAAAACCTCAGCGACATGGAGCGCTTCGTCTCCGACGTCTTCCAACGTCTCGACAAACACAAGGAGATCATCAATGGTTTGAAAAAGGTGCTGAGGACTTGTGTGTGTCCCTTCACTTTTTTGTGTCAGTAAAGTTAGCGTGCACAAAATGGGGGGGGGGGGGTAGTAATTGTTGGCTGTAGCAAATACTGTTGGGCTTCCTCGGGACATGCCCTTTTGATACTTGGAAAACGGCTTGGTATTCAGGTGTTCTGAAGGAGCAAACGGTGTCAAAGAATTACCACTAATGCCATCCACATTGGCTTGCTGGGTTCTTTACATGCTTAGTAATAACGTTTGAAGAATTCTGTCTGTGTTTGACAGCATTGTCGGTTCTTACCGGAGTTTAATTACCTCTGCACCAATTTGTTGTCCTGCATTGCGTGCTCCTAAGGTGTTTTGTACACAAAGGAGGGGATATTCCCGGGTGGGACCTCTAAGGTGTTTAGCCAATCAGTGAACTGCTCTACATGAAATAAGCATGAAAAAAGCAAAGGGTGGTGTGAGAATTTGTTGACGGTGATGTGGTTGGCATGGTCACCCTGCGTCCTGTCTCTGTAGAATGAGGAGACCATGAAGCAGGGCACCCAGAACTACCTGGACAGGCTGCAGAAAGAGGAGCAGCGTTACCAGATGCTCAAAACCCACACGGAGGAGAAAATCAACCAGTAAGTGCTCTGCTTGTCCCACCCCTCCCCTTCTGCTCAGGTTTGATTGATCCATTTAGCCTGACGTCAGGTTTGCATGTATATTGCCCTGCTGAGTCCTTCTATAACTGTCCTGATCTGGCTAGTCATGGTCTTTAGGGCACATGAGTGAACTTGAGTGATGGATAGGTTAGCACTAAACCATGCAGGTGTTCAATCCCTGTTTGAAGGTGGAGTGTCTTGCATCAGTGACTCGTAACATCTTGATCTCCTTGACGTGTGAGTGCATATGAAGGTAAATGGCTTTGCTGTGGTTTGTGCATCCAGGGCGAATAAGGAGATAGCGGAGGTCCGCTCCAAGATGGGAGCTGAGGTGTCAACCCTTCAGGTCCAGCTCAAGCGAGAGCAGCTTAAAGTGCAGTCGCTGGAAAAGAACCTGGACCAAAAGGTACCTGTGTGCTGTGGTGTTGAGATGGGTCCTGAAGGGACTTCAGAAGAACACACTGATAGATTTTTATATGGGGGATCTCTGATGTGCAATAGAATCAAGTCTGGTGTTCCGATTTGCCTTTGTGGCCTCTCTAAATGTGTACATGAGTGCTTTACTGAGATCTAGAATTCTGTGATTAGCACACTCAAAAACTACAATCACAATGCTAAAGTGGGGAAGCTGAAACTGGGTCTGATCTGTAACTCTTCAGTATTGCTTTTGTTTGTTGACAAACTGTCCCTCCCTCCCTCTTGTTGTTCCCAGACGAAGGAAGTGGAAGATGTGACCAAGCTGTGTGACGAACTGATTATGAAAGTGCAAAAGCAATGAATTTATTCTGTTCTCTGTCTGTCTCTTATTTGTGTTTATAGAGAAGTGATTTTTACAGTGTAAGAAAACATTAATAAACTTTCAGTGTAACACTGATTTTCTCCCTCAGTGGGTTATGTCTTATCTTCTTTCCCAAACACAGTTCTCAGGTGACTTTGTTTTATATAGTGGGGTGATTTTATTCTCCTGGTTTGAGGGTATGTGAAGAAAGGGGGGGGGTGTAGCCTGAGATGTTACTCGGACACAGTGGTGGTGATACCATTTATACAACTGAAAATACCAGAGCATGTGGTGGCTCTAGAAAAACCTTCCATACCTGTACATTATTCACCATGGCATCTTTTTCCCACAATAATTATTGAAGTTTGCGCTCATCTCCGTTACATTTCAAATGATTAAATTTGACTTGTACCATGACTAAAGAAATGTACATGGAAAAATCGGACATGAACCCAGTAGGATTAAGTGTTTTAAAGGTATCGCACCTACAGTGAGTCGGGAAACGTGTCGGAGCTACTTTCTCTTTCTGTGTACATACAGTCTGAGGTGTTTCGCTTTCATCAGCGGCTGCGGAGGAAGTTTAGCCTCCTGTGCAGCAGGTGGCGCCACTACACCCAACACTCGGGCAGGAGGCGATAAAAACCTGTCGCGCCAATTTTGAGTGTTTTTAACTAGAGCATCTTTCTCTGGTTATTCGCCGCAATGAGTGTCAAAGGAAAAGGTAGTTGTGTTTATTTCGTTTTAACGTTACTGTCGTTTGCTTTGCAGCAGTTTATCGAAGTGTTATTTTTGGTTGCCCAAATACTGTTCTGTCGGTATGTAACTAGTTAGCTGTGTAAGATGGTTAGGTGGCTAATTCACCGCTAACTTAACCAGCGGACGGCTATCGGCAACCTGGAACAGAATATAATCAATATAATGTTCAATTTTGTTTATGTGAATCTACATTTTTTGCGATCCAGTAGTTTATCTCGCAGAGAGACTGGCGTTAGCTATCTAACCTACATTACCGAGAGTATCTAACCAACTTTACCGGCTAGTTTTACTGTACGTGTTAATGTTCACATCTGGTCCCCCCGCGCTGCTGTGTCGGGCGGCCACCGCTGTTCACACCAGCCGCTGTACGGGAGCGGCGGGGCGGCGGAGCGACGGCGGAGCGGCGGGTGTGAAGACGCTTGTTAAGAATCCCAGTACAATGATCTGTTACTGCTATACCAGACGACTTTAACGTTGCAGTGTTCAAAGTTTTGTGACTTCCAGCAAATGGTGGCAGACAGGAATGATCCAAACGCATTTTGGTAACATTAAGGATTTATTAAAATATGAAGAATGTCTTAAACGTTCCTTTCGACAGTAGTTTGTCTGTCGTAACGCTTTGAATATTCGCGAAGCTCAAGGGCGAATTTAACTCGTTTAACATCGGGTGACGTTTAAAAGGCGAGTTAATAGCACTTAAAACTGTAATATTATTCTGTATAATTCTGTCTTACAAACGCTCATCCTCCTCATTTTTATAAAACTAATTGGATGAATCGTGCTCTTTTTTTGGTTTGATTTTATTTTATTATGCTTTTTCTTTATTTTTCTTTCTTGTCTGTTCAAGCAGGGTCTGGCGACACAGCCTCTCCTGTCCTCTCCAGCAGGTACGTTGGCAGCGGTAGGGCTGTGTTTGTGAGCGTCGCTATCGTCACAGTCGGATGGCTTTCCTGTTGACTCACCTGCACTTTTTTTGTAATTAATAAATTTTTTTACAGTAGCGATGGAGATGCCATCAAGGTGTATGTTCGTGTTCGACCTTTGACCCAAGGCACAGGGTTAACAACAGATGGAGAGCGGAGTCTGTGCCTTGCTGTGACCTCTCCTCACACTGTGCACCTGCACTCGAAACCTGAACCACGAACTTTCACCTTTGACCATGTGGCTGACATGGACACCTCTCAGGTGAGGCGCTGAGCGTGGAGCTGTTCTGGGAATATGAGCTCAAAAGTGCAGATCTCGCTGCCCTGTCTAAACACATCTGGGATAAGTTTATTTTAATTTCTGTGCTTCAGTGTCCCAGTACTGCTGTAAAGACTAGAGGTTATTAAGAAAATCTGTGATTGAGGACTGAGATGTTGGATTGTGTTGTTTCTTAAGCATGAGCAAGACCATTATTTCCTTGGTGGATGATACTCTCGCTCTGGTGAATTGAATATTTTCAAACAGTTTTTTAATGACTGCTGAAAAATATAATCCTGGATTAAGGCTGAAACTCTTTCATCTTGGCCCGTTATTTTCACGTCTGTCTTTCAGGAGTCTGTGTTTTCCAGTGTCGCAAAAAACACTGTGGAGTCGTGCATGAATGGGTATAATGGCACCATATTTGCATAGTGAGTACAGCTGGAAGCACGAATTGCGCAGTTAAATTCAGAATAAGTGAGCTGTGCGTTTCTTTAGCATCACACTCTTTGTGTTTGCCCTGGTGCAGTGGTCAGACGGGCTCAGGGAAGACCTTCACCATGCTGGGTCAGTCTAACCCTGGGCTTCCTGCTCCATGGAACACACACGTCTCCTTATGTAACTGCATGCTTGTGTTTGAAGCACATGGGCAGACAGGAATGTTTTCCTCACTGTGTGTGTGTGTGTGTGTGTGTGTGTGTGTGTGTGTGTGTGTGTGTGTGTGTGTAGGTCCAAGTGAGCTGAACGATTTCTCAGATGAAATGCGAGGTGTCATTCCTCGTAGCTTTGAGTATCTGTTCTTCCTCATCAACAGAGAAGTGGAGAGGGTGAGACTTGCACACTGCCTGCCAGGCTGCCATGACCCTCTACCTCACACACAATCCACTGCCTGTCAGGCTGGTGTTGTGCTGAAACACTTTCTGCTATGTGATCTCCACATTCTGATGCAAGAATCAATGTTTTTAGTAGGCTATCTTGTAATCTTATTGGCATACTGTAAAGAATATTTCAATAGTCACTTATTTAGTGTGTGTGTGTGTGTGTGTGCAGTCTGCAGGGGCTAAGACCTTCCTATGTAAATGCTCCTTCATCGAGATCTACAACGAGCAGATCTATGACCTGCTGGACAGTGCCTCAGCCAGCCTGTTCCTGCGTGAGGACATGAAGAAGGGAGTGTTCGTGGAAGGAGCTGTGGAGAAATACGCAGCTTCTGCTGCAGAGGCCTACCAGGTCAGCCACCGGAGGGCGCTGTCCAAGTTCAAGGCACCTGCTCAGTCTGAGGCTGTCTGGCCTCCTGCTGTAGACACATCTGTGCTGGCTGTTCATGTGTGTGTTTGCCAGCTGACTGAGACTGTGTGGTGTGTGTGTGTGTAGGTGCTCTCTATGGGCTGGCGTAACCGGCGTGTGGCATCAACATCGATGAACCGAGAGTCGTCTCGCTCTCACGCCGTGTTCACCATGTGTCTGGAGTCCAAGGAGGCAGGACAGGAAGTGGTCAACATCAGAACATCCCAGCTGAACCTGGTGGATCTGGCAGGGTCTGAGAGACAGAGAGATACACATGCAGAAGGATCACGCCTAAAAGTGTGTGTGTGTGTGTGTGTGTCCGTCCAAGAGACAGACAGACAGAGAAGTACTGATGAACATGTTTTTTTCTGACCTTTGACCTTTTGCCCACAGGAGGCGAGCAGTATCAACCGCTCTCTGATGTGTTTGGGTCAGGTGATCATGGCCCTGGTGGACGTCTGTAACGGGAAGAACCGGCACATCTGTTACCGAGACTCTAAACTCACCTTCCTGCTCAGGGTCAGGGGGTTACACTGTATATGCATGTAGTCGAAGGGGTTTTGTACAGTTTGATGGACTCTTGGATGTAAGGACATTTGTCTTTGGTTGAACATGCCTTCATTAATGACTGAATTGCCCTTTAAAGAACTGAACAGACTTGATTCCTCCACCTTTACGTGTGTGTGTGTGTGTGTGTGTTAGGATTCTCTGGGAGGTAACGCTAAGACGTACATCATCGCTAACGTGCACCCTGGTTCGAAGTGCTTTGGCGAGACTCTGTCCACTCTGCAATTTGCCCAGAGAGCTAAACTCATCAAGAATAAGGTACAGCCTGTACTGCTCACCTGCTCACGTGTTCCTCAAGCTCCTCTAGCTCACTGCACATAGCAGGTAGAACAAGGTCAGGGGTTTGAATCCCAGGTAGCACGTGCCCTCTGACACGTGCCCTCTGACACGTGTGCATATTGCTCTGCTTAAGAGCCTCTTTCCAGTGCTGTAAAACAGCGGTCCCCAACCCCAAGCTGTGGACCGGTACCGTTTTATTTATTATCTGAACAATGTTTTATTTTGTAAAATCACAGGATTCTCTCCACCCCATCTGTTTAGTACTCCCTCTTGACACATCGAGATGCTTGCCTCGGGCACATGGCTACCTTCTTAAAGGCTAAATTGAAACTCCAAGCTGGCAAAATGAACAAAATAAAAACATCTTTGTAAAGTTTCAGGGTAAAAGAGTCAGAAGAAGAGCCTGTGACTTTAAAGAAAAAGAAAGCTGCATTTAACAAATCAATACCAGGAGTCCTACTTGAAATATGGATTTAATGCGACAGGTTGTTCTCACGCTCCAAGCCTGCTCTGCGTAATATGCGGTGACCGACTCTAATGAGGCAATGAAGCCTTCAAAACTGCTTCACCACTGTATCTTATGTTGAAGGCACGTTTAACCTTTACTATTACGACCAGAGAGCGTGAGGGTGAGAGGACGTTACTCATGATGTGACGTTTAACCTTTACTATTACGACCAGAGAGCGTGAGGGTGAGAGGACGTTACTCATGATGTGACGTTTAACCTTTACTATTACGACCAGAGAGCGTGAGGGTGAGAGGACGTTACTCATGATGTGATGTGTCTCTCTGGACGTGTGTTTAGTCTGTTTGTTGTCCTGTAGGCCAAGATAAATGAGGACACACAGGGCAGCGTCAGACAGCTGCAGGTTCAGATCCAGAAACTTAAGGAGCAGCTGGTGTGGGCACTGTCTGCTCAACACACCACCATCGACAAGGGATCAGGGGGCACACACACACACGCAGGTACACACACACACACACACACACACACACACACACACGTACGTGTAAGTGTATGTGAGGAGAGACTCCCTGTGTGGTTGTGTGTTCACAGCTCCAGAACCTCTGAACCAGACCCGCTTTCTCCAGGCCGTGCGACTCTGGAAAAAACACGCAGCTGAAAACAAGGTTAGAAGGTTTTGATTATTTTTAGGAACCGTTTGCACGATGGACACTGAGGTCGATTTTTGTTATTCGTGTTTATTTGGAGGGAACAGTATATGTACAGCTCTCTGCTCACAGCTCTGCTCCGACTCCTCGCAGGCTTTACAGGAGAAGGTGTCCCAGCTGCAGGAGGCCTGGGCGCAGAAGGAGAAGTTCATCCACTCCAACCGCATGATCCTGCGTTTCCGCGACGACCGCATCACCCAGCTGAGACAACAGCTGGAGGCGGGACGGTCGGCCGAGCCGCAGCGGCAGGACCAGACGCTGATCACGCAGCTCCTGCAGGAGATCGCCCTGCTCAGAGCGCAGGTAACACACCACACACAGCTCCTGCAGGAGATCGCCCTGCTCAGGTAACACACCACACACACAGCTCCTGCAGGAGATCGCCCTGCTCAGGTAACACACCACACACACAGCTCCTGCAGGAGATCGCCCTGC
>JAOXYF010000009.1:16556551-16570050 GCA_028565775.1 Sternarchorhynchus goeldii
GTGTGGGGTGAGTGTTGAGGTGTGCCTCACTCCTCCTGCAGAGTGTGGGGTGAGTGTTGAGGTGTGCCTCACTCCTCCTGCAGAGTGTGGGGTGAGTGTTGAGGTGTGCCTCACTCCTCTTTCCTTTGTACTTTTTTGAATCTTACTCCATTCCTCTCTTTCTCTCTCTCTCTCATACACTCTCCCTCCCCCTTTCTGATATCTCTCCATGTTACTTGATACTTAACAATCAGTCACTCAGTTACCCATGGCAATGGGGTCACCTGTGCTGCCCCTGGACAGGTGACGATACTCCTGTTACACCGTTCCTGCCCCTCTTTCACTCTCTATTTTGCTTGCTCTTGTGTGTCCACCCCGTGGCAGGCAGCTCAGGTAACCCTAGCTGGGTTTTCTTCAGCATGTGCTGTTCGGGGCTTGGCACATTGCCAGACTGGCTCTGCTTAAGATGATAGTAATGGCAGGAGGTGTGGGGAAGTGTTCAGAACTTAACCCAACATGAAGCATCCATGAGTGATTGATTCAGTACTTGATCACGGTGAATTACAACGTGAGAGAAAGATAAAGAGAGACAGAGGGAAAGAGAGACAGAGAGAGAGACAGAGAGACAGAGAGAAAGAGAGACAGAGAGAATGAGATTGATCATTTGTCTAACTTCTCTATTCTATGCTCTATAGATCCGTATCTTTTTGATTGGTGATGGAGTGGCTGATCGATGCCATTTTTGCTCACTGCTGATTATTGATCCAATCGAACAGGGAAAGGTGAAAAAGAAGCACCATGAAACACGAGCCCAACCTTCGTAGCGAGTGTGGAGTCGTTGCACAGCATTTTTCCTGCTGTGGTCTGCTTCCCTCGTGGAGCACCAGACTCCTGTTGGTCAGCCCCTAACCGCCTCCCCCTGACCCCCCACCCCTCCTAGGCCCCCTGCCAGACCTCCCAGCAGCAGGGCCTCCAGAAATCGCCCCCAATGTTTATTTGAATTAAAGGGACTGAGACGATCAGGCCGCTAACGAGCTCCAGACTGCTAGGCATATGCAAACGATCACCGCTGATTTTCCAGCGTGCTGGCACGGTCCTGCAGGATCAGCCTTGCCCTCCCCTCATCACTCGGCTACTTAAGCCTTCTTATTCGCATGTTTCCTGTCCAGAGGAATTTTGAACGTTCACCGTAGACATACCCCAGGAACAGGCACGGCAGCCAGAGAGGCCTGACCTGGAGAATGACCGAGCATTTCTCCTTAAAGAGGCTCTCTCAGCACAGAATCTACCAGACGTTTGAGAGGTAACAGAAAGAACATAAAGGCAGAGACAGGAACTATTCCTTTTGTATAAATATAAATATTTAATGAAAGAAAATACATTCACTTCATGTCAGAGTTTCAAACTTTTGTTCAGAATAAATGCTCAAAAACTGCGACGTGAACGCAAGGAACGCAAACCGTGAAGATGAAACGCAAGGCATCACTAAACTCCTCTGTTCATTTCCAACATAATGATGTTTATTGCTGCAGCCTCACAGGGTGCTGTTTTGTTATTGGTGGTAAGATGAGGACTTTGAATCTATTGAAGTTGCAGATGAGTGTGTGTGTGTGGGGAGTTACGGGTGGAGTTATGGGTGGAGTTTTGGGTGGTGTTCAGGTATGATTCTATACGTTGCACTATAATACTGCCGACAGAAAACTCACCCTCCACTCCATGAGTCCTTCTCACAACACTCAGAGAATGCACCAGACCTTATTCTGCCTTACACACACACACACACACACCTTCTGCTTCATATAGTTACACTACTTACATTTGAGAAGGTGCTAGAGATTCGTACATGTCAGCTATACGAATCATTTGGTTTCGAAATGCGAGATAAATACGTTGCACACAGCAAATCTTTTACATGATGTTCTTTGCATGGATGCTTTTGCATTTTTTCTAGAAAAGATCAAATATTTTCTAGAAAAGAGTGAGTGCTGCACAAAACAAAGCATTTAGAAAATAGTGCAGGTCTGTAGGAAGGTAGTGCAGGTCTGTAGGAAGGTAGTGCAGGTCTGTAGGAAGGCTGTGGAGTGAGTAAAAGGCACCAGTTAGAAGCCACCGAGCAGCTTTCTGCTGCCACCGTTTACAGATGACGTTTCATAAGTCAGTGAAGATGTCCTCACACTGTAGATGCCCTCACACTGTAGATATCCACACACTGAAGATGTCCTCACACTGTAGATGTCCTCACACTGTAGATGTCCTCACAGTGAAGATGTCCTCACACTGTAGATGTCCTCACAGTGAAGATGTCCTCACACTGTAGATGCCCTCACACTGTAGATGTCCTCACACTGAAGATGTCCTCACAGTGAATATGTCCTCACACTGTAGATGTCCTCACACTGATGATGTCCCCAGTTAAGACATCCTCACAGTTAAGTTGTCCTCAGTGAAGATGTCCTCAGTTAAGATGTTCTCAGGGAGGCGTCCTTTCTTCACAAAGGTGTGCTTGCAGATTAGTGGTAATCTGATTAGTCGTACCCTAACCCTAGGTTCAGCCAGCAAGCGCAAATTAGAAATGTAATAACTCCAGTAATAATGTGTTGTATTAGTGATTACACTTATAATTACATTAGATAACTAATTACGTAAGTATGTACACTGAGATTTGTGGAACATTTATGGCATTATATATATATATGTTTTAGCACAGTTAATGTGTGTAAGTATGTGTGTGTGGTTTGTATGTGTGTGTGCGTGTGTGTGTGTGTGTATGTGTGTGTGTGGATGATGACCTTTATGTTTTGACCCAGATGACTGAGCAAGACTGGTCACCATGGAGGTCACATGACCTGCTCCCACCTGTCATGTCTGCTCAACCATTCTCAGCAGGAAACAGCAGGTGATGAACATAAAACACACACACACACACACACACATATATATATATATATATATATATATATATATATATTCACACACACACACACACATATACAGACTCACACACACATTCACTGTGCTAAAGCATATACACATTCACACACACACACACACTCACACTCACACACACACACACACACACACACTCACACACACACACACACTCACACACACACACACACTTTTCAACATACCAGCTCCCATTTATGCTTGGAAGTGTAGAATTTAGATCAGAGCTTTTTGTCTACATTATCAAACTTAATAAAACACATGTAAATAAACATAATTTAGCACATATGGTTTAAACAAGCCATTCAAAAAGTAAAAAAACAGAGACAAATCAAACTTCTGTCCTATAATCTCTGAGACGTCTAAAGCACTTCAGAGTTTCGTCATGTCCTCATCTGGGAGCCGTGGTTTACACACATCCTGCTCTTCCACTTGAACTGGTACACGCCCCCCTGTCATGACCTTCCCCTCCTCTGACCCAGCACACAGGAAGTCTCCGTTCTGCCCTGGGCACGCATGGGGGTCATGACCCCTGACCTCCGACACTCCCGCCTGACCAAGAAGCGACGCGCTGACTGCGAGGCTGGTGTACGTTGGCACGGCAGCGGGTAGGGAAGCGGGCGTGTGGGGGAGTGAGCCATGTTCGGAGGGTGAGGGCACGTAGATTGGGGCACCGTGCCCAGGGTGAAGTGCGGGGTGACAAGAGTAATCAACCTCACCCTCATGCCCTCGTACCACCTCCAGGGGTTCCTGCTTGATGGGGGCCAGCGTGGGAACAGTGCCCAGGCTGTAGGGCACCATACTGGGCTGCAATGGGGCCATGCTCACCCGGTCCTGCTCCAAGCACAGGGAGCCCATGGTGCCTGAGCTAACTGCTATGCTAACCAGTGCAGCAGAGACTGGAGGAGTGGAAGGGAGTGAGGGATGGGGAGAGAGAAAGGATTGATGATGGAGGAGAGAAAGAAATAGGTCGAAAGACAAGAATCAATCTGCACATCACTGAACATTTTTTAAACATTTAAGACAACAAGCTATGTGAGATTTAGGTGAGACTTGCATGTGTATTGCAGAATAACAGAAAAGATCAACAGAATTCACTGAACTGAGTACAATTTCCTGTTTCTTACATTCTTCTCACCTTGTGGTGCAGGTGAGGAAGATGATGACATCTTAAGGTGTGGAAGGCAAAGAGGGTTGCTAAGCAGCGAGGTTTGGTCGTGCTCTTCGGTGCTCCCAGACAACAGGCTGTAACTTCCTGTCTGAAGCTTTTCTGAGGAAGAACCTACACTGAAGCTCAAGGCTCCGTTCTGCGTCACTGTACCTGAACTCACTCCCTCGGCTTTCACGTCTGGCCCTTTCTGCATGAAATCATTCACTTCAGATCCTTCCATCAGGACGCCTGGACTAGGCCTGTAATCCTGGGGCTGGAGTCCGAGGTTCATCCCATTGAAGAGGATGCTTCCTGGGGAAGGGAGGTAGGTGGAGGTGCCGTTGTGGAAGGTGGTTGCTGGTGGACCTGACCTGTTTGCCGAGAGCCCCAAGCTCCCATTGAAGATGAGGCACGTAGAGGAGCCTGGGTTTTTACTCTCTCCAACTGACTGGATAATGATTCCCTCCTCCAGAGATCCGGAGGAGAGAGGCTGAGACCCCAGAGTCAGTGTTCCATCTGTGGAGCTCGATAGCGTGCATGGAGACAGGTCTTCGTGACCCTTGCTGCTCTCATCTTCAGTACTGTGGTTTCCGTCCGACTCACTGGGTGTGAGACAGTGCAAGAGAGTGAATAGGAATCTTAATGGTCAACTTTATACCATTCTGAGTGAAGGACAAAGTTTTGCTGAATTTTGTAATTCCAAAGTTGATTAAATTCCAACCATAAAATCATATTTTTTCTTTTAACGGATATGAACGACGGGACGCACTGAGGCATGAGACCCGTTTGGGATGGAGAAGTCCAATCTTTCCGACTCCGTACAGAACTAATTGCAACTTTCATTTTGTCGACCATAATCACGAACAGACCATATAACCCCCCACCCTTTAACCCCTAAACACACACAAACACATTCGCGCAACCATTTGCCGCAATAAACTGCGCCGCGGCGTAAGTTACCGCTCGCAGCGGGACGTCACAAATGGGCAGGTTTATTTGAACCTTTCAGGCTCGTACGGTGAATAGCGCATGAAAACAAAACGAAAGAAAACATTATTCACAGACGCGGCTCAGATTAATACCTTTAACAGAAATATAGGCTAGTCTGTTTTTAATTATTTAAATGTTATGGTATAGTATAGGATCTTCGCTCCTTCACCAGTTTTAGCACATATCGAGAGAATCTAGGAATATAAAAATATTACAAGAGCTTTCATCAGCATACATACAAATATAATCCACAAAATTGAATGGTCTGAGGGAAAATCAGTTATAACTAGACACACCAAATACCTCTGATAAAAAAGGTTCATCGGAAAAGTGCCTTTAAGCAACGCTTGACATCAGCTGTTTGTAAAAAAAGGTGTGTGTGTGTGTGTGTGTGTGTGTGTGTGTGTGTGTGTGCAAAACAGAAAGACAGAGAGAGGTCACCTCCGCCAGGTGCGCCTGGGCTTTGTTCACAAAAGCAAAAAGATTTAAATAAGTGAATGTTGTCTCTTCAAACTCTGTGTGTGTGTGTGAGTGTGTGTGTGTGTGTGTGTGTGTGTGTGTGTGTGAGTGTGTGTATGTGTGTGTGCGTGTAAGAGGCGGTCGTTCAAAGATGCAATGCTGAAAAGAGGTTATTTATATCTTTCTCTCTCTCTCTCTCTCTCACACACACACAC
This sequence comes from Sternarchorhynchus goeldii, assembly GCA_028565775.1. NCBI lineage: Eukaryota > Metazoa > Chordata > Actinopteri > Gymnotiformes > Apteronotidae > Sternarchorhynchus > Sternarchorhynchus goeldii. The sequence goes on from JAOXYF010000009.1 coordinate 16,562,291, forward strand.
ACACACACACACATACACACATACATACATAGGGTAGTGTGGACTTTTCTAAAGATACACATCCGAACGCATCTTTTTCTATGTTGAACTGAAACTCTTTGTTGTCACTGACAGTATAAGATATGAGCTCTGAAATGTACACAAATACACCCTTTTAATTCCCATTGCTGGCTGCGCGTGAGGGCCGCGCTGCTTCTGTTTGCATACACTCAATACATAAACGAAAGACGAGCTACTTGCTACTTAAGTCGAGATTCATATTTCAAAACATAGTGGTGCGTACCTGGCCGTCCTCAGTATTAACTTGTTAATCATTCACGCTGTCATTACAAAGAATCCAAGATCGATGCGCTCATTCAAGACGAACGTAAACTCAAAAGCCGTAGGGTAATTCTCGAAATGCGAACAATTTCCACTTATTTATTTATTTATGGTATTAAACGTTGGGGCCATAATAACGGCGCCGACGGTTCTGCACAGTTTGCAGTTAGTTTTTGCACTTGACGTTCATAGTCGATCAGTGTAAGGTGAAGAAAAGCAACGTCCGACAACCTGTGAAAACTTTACAGCAGTCCTTACCTTTTCGACTGTGCCTCGGACGGATTTCTGTCTCTCTGCCGCCTGTTTTTGAACCAGTTGCTGACCTGAGTCAGCGACAGACCGGTTATTTTAGCCAAATTCCTCTTCTCGGCCGGGGACGGATACCGGTTCTGCCTGTACATGTCCTTCAGCGCGTTCCTGGAACGTTCTTTGAAGCAGTAGACGGTTTCCTCGCCGTCCCAGATGGTCCGAGGCAGAGGATACTTCCTTCGTAAGCGGTACTTATCCACGGCGCCCAGTGGTCTGCCTCGAGCCTTCTCCGCCTCCGTATACCGAGCTTTGTACCACAGGTCCTGGAGTGAGGAATGGAAGGCTGGATTGAAGTTGTGGTTCTCCAGTATGGTGTAGAGCTCCTGGTAGCGCGACTGGTGGAACGCGACCATTGCCTGCGCTCTAAGGATGCTTTCGTTACCGCGTAATAAGTTACTCTGCGGGAGAGACCACAGGAACCGGGCCAGACGCTCCACGTTGCCGCCTTGCTGCAGCGCCTCGCAGACGCACGCCACTTGCTCCGGGGAAAAAGCCAGCGGCTTGGTAGCAGCAGCCGCGCTTGCGGTAAACTCGGTGTGAGCCGAGGCAGAGTCCACGCGCTCCACTGGGGACAACTGCTGCTGCCCCGCGAGCATCTCCACGGTCCCCGAGGCGTTCAGGGGCAGCAGGCGAATGCGAACATGATTTCCAGTGGACGACTCGTAGCAGTCCGACTGGTTCACATTTTCAATATTAACGTCACTCGAGGCTTCACAGGAAGACATAGTTTATTTCTTCACCCGAGGCTCCATCAGTTAGTCACTCCGCCTCGTTTTTGGCTGAGCAGATCATGTTACCGGCTTACCCTGCGATTGATATCGGGTGTCTCTCGAACTGTAAATGTATAGTTCTCGTCTTTCGTTCTAACCCGACTTTTACTCCGAGGGATAGTGTGGCAAGCAGGGGGCAAAGAGGCCCGTACTCCTTTGGAGGGACGCGATTGGCTAACGAGTGATTCGGAGGGGAGGGGCCACTTCATTTCAAAGGCGAATGTTTGTACCTTAGCTGTCACGCACTACCGTAGCTCACCTGCACAAGGTGAGTGTGTTTGAGAGAAAGCGAGCGGAACTGCCTTTGTGTGCACTGTACGGTTTTCTGTTTGCACTGAGCTTCGATGGGGGAGAATTATTCGTATACTCTACCCGGAAAATAAAAGGTTCGTGACACTGCGCAAAGCACACAGATTAAATATGCTTTTATTTTTCTAGGCTCATTAACAAAGCATATGGCCCATTAAATTCCATCTTTTTATATCCCACGCGTACAACGAGTTTACTTAAAAGAAAACAAACAAACAAACAAGTAAAATTTTTAACCTACCCTAGCTTTTGCTACTGGTGTATTGAAAGACTGCATACGGTGTTACTGTGCTCAAAGCATTAGCCATGCTCTGTATGGAGGCATACATGTAATGAAGACTTGTAAATCTAGCACTATAGTTTTATTTAGTTATAATTGACTTACATTTAGTGTTTATTTTATATTACAACAGTAACTCCCATCAGACAGGAAAAATGCCATGAAGTTAAGTTAGGAAGGAATATCAATAGTCAATTACTTGTAAGGTCGTCAAAACACGTGTAGGAACGATTGTCATTAAAGATATTTTACCCTCAGGAAGACACTAGGTGTTACACCATTGTAACCTGAACTATTTCTGAGCACCGTACACACAGCTAGTTAGATGACTAGAGCAAGCTAAAGGCTTTTTGTGGACTGCTTCAGTAAAATCAGTCATGGATGATCAAGGATGCCCAAGATGCAAGACAACAAAATACAGAAATCCATCCCTGAAGCTGATGGTGAACGTTTGCGGCCATACTCTGTAAGTACAGTGGTTGTTGTGAGTAGTTAGCTGACCTAGCTAGGTTAGCTGTGGGTTGTAATTTGCCGGGTGGTTAGTCAGCTAGCCGAGTAGCTAACCAGCATCTAGCAGTCCAACCCAGTCTCTAAACTAAATACGGGTTGGAGAATATTAACTGAGTTTACTCAGTTGCGTTTTATGTAGAACTAGGAGTGTTTCTAAAACACATTTAAGTTGGCAAACGTTTTTAGTAATGCTAATATGAATAGCAACCACAGTGATATGCTTTTCTCACTCACTATTTTAGTTTATCTCACGCCGTTTTATTTACGTATCGCCCGCCTTTAAACAGTGTTTTTGCTTGCTTGGTGGAGCAGGTGGCGTGTGGTGCTGGTAATGTTCATTTCGTGGGTTCCGGTCGGCAAGCAGCGGTTTTGTCCTACTGGTAGATCCGTTACTAGCGAACCTCGCTGAGATAAGAACCTTCTGCCAGCACCGTAAACGTAAAAGCACTTACGGTCTATAGCCCTGTTTTATCAATCTACCCGCGTTTCAAGGTATAGCTGAAGTAAAATGTATTTTAATGTTTAGACATTTGTGTTGCGGTGATCAATGAAAGTTATTTTTAAACTTTTTGAAAGTTTAGTTTCTTGTGCGTATTATATATAGCAATATAGTTTACTGCTTTCATGTCTAATTCCTTTGTCCACACCAAAGCAGAAAGTTCTACATTGTTGTATTTCAGTCCTGGTTCGCTTTGCGTTCACACCGGACTATTTACCATCCAAAAAAAAAAGATGTAAACAAAAGTCACGTGCATGGGTAACGTCCTGATTGAACAGCTTTTATGACGTATCATCTGCGACAGTAACTACGACAGTGCCAGCTGAACTAGAACAGCGCTGATCGCTGGACTAAACGCGAGTCATTGTGGTGCTATTTTTACCAGTTAAACTCAGGAAGAGATGTCAGAATGCATTAAGTAGGCAAAACAGCGCAAGGAATTCCTCCACTGCAGGTATCATTCTGGATGCTGCAAGAAGCCGACGCAGGCCGTCACACTCTTCATGCAGTTTCAACCCTTTTCCACGTTCTTGTTGTGCTTGTATACCTTTAACCTGTCACTAAACATTTTGAATACTTGGGGTTTTTTTGTGACTTTCACTGATCTGCTGGTGGTCACGTTCCTCTTATTGTGTGCCTAACACAGTTCGAATGGTAGGGTTTCCACTCGCTCTAACAAGCCACCCTAATAGAGCAAATGTACCAGAATTCACTTTCCTCTGAGCAAAGCCACCAAGTCTAAAAACACACCCTGAAATTATTTACAAAGCATCTCTCCAAACTTGCAAACTTGAGCTACACTGTACACTTGGCGCATTTAATTGGATCCAAACACTTTTCTTGTATGGAATGGTGTAGAGGCTGGCCATAGTGGAAGGATAGCTACACTGGTTTCACCTTTGATCCTGCTCCTGACTCCTGCTTCAGGTCACAGGGGCTCTGAAGCTATAAGATATGCCTCAAATATCACATTGTGGTGATGTGACTTTGCAGTAATGCAGCCTTTCACCTGAGTTGAGACACATTGGTGAGCTGTTAGTGTGTCTTGTGTGTCTGCATTGTTTTGGTTTGTAATCATTTATCAAAAGATTATGCAAAATTTAAGCATTTATTGAGGACTGATTTCTTGGTTTTTTTTGCAGTGCTCTTTTGCATAATCCAATAATCTATGAAAACCGGATTGGAGAGGCCAGTAATGATTAACAAATGATAAGCCACACGGTTTCTGTGTACTTGTATGCAGTTTGATTGTTTGTTTTTCCCACAACACTGGCCCCAGATCAGTGCCTTTGGAACAGGCCTGCCTTCTGCAACCATAAAGCTTTGCAAATATCAATGTACAAGACATGGCTCTACAGGCAGAGCTGCTTCTGTTAGGGTAGTGTGTGTAGGGGCCACAGTTTGGTTTGGGGCTCGTCTGCTGCTGTTCTCTGTGTCCTCGTTATTGCCCTTGGCCCTGGAGCGGACGATGAGGTTTCTGCTGAATGGGAGAAGAGAGCCGTTTTGCAGGAGTGCTGACGGGGAGAGCGCACAGGAGGGAGAAGGGAGGAGGGAGGAGAGGTAGGGAGAGGGAGATGGGGAGGGAGGGATGGAAAGAGAGAGATGGAGGTGAGCACAATTGCAGGCTATGGCTGCCTGGCTGGATTGAGGCCAGCTTTCCTGTTTGCTCCCCTCTGTGTATCTGTCCAAAGTGTCCCGCTGACCTGGAGGTCCTGCACGCTGTCTCGCCCAGATGCGCTGCAGGTTACAGCAACCTGGTTCATCTCGACTGGAGGACAGGGTTTGTGCTGTTTCATCTGTTAACACGCCATCGCTTACTGTGAGGTTTGAAATGATGAATTTAGTTATTTTTAGTCATACAGTTATGGATTATGAAAACTGAGGGAGTGAATAATTGTGTGGCTGCTAGGAAATCTATAGTCTGCATGTGTGTGTAAAAGACAGAAAAAGAGAGTTAGAAACAGTACTGTCTACTGTAGGACAGGTGCTACTTAAACTGGAACAGCAAAGCAATCTCTGTGTGAGTATGTTTGTGTATAAATGAGTGTGTGTGGGAGAGAGAGAGAGTGTGTGTGTGTGTGTGTGTGTGTGTGTGTGTGTAAGGCAAAGTTAGATGGAGTGAGTTGTGTTTGCTGAGTAAGACCATAGTAACCTCTCAATGCATCATGCTGACACATACAGATGGAGAGAGGGAGACGGGGAGAGAGGGAGTGCTTGCGACAGAGTCGGCTCCTAGGTGTCACAACCGCTTGGTGTCTTGGAGCACTGCTGTTTCACTAAACCTCACGGCTCCAACATGACTGGACTGTGTTACAGCTTTTCTACACCGGCAGCTGCAGCAATGGTGTTTCTTCTAATGTGTGTAATGTGTATAAGGTAGCCGAGAAACACAGATGAGCAACTCAACCCCCAGTCCTCCGCAACCCTACCGACTCAACCCCCAGTCCTCCGCAACCCTACCGACTCAACCCCCAGTCCTCTTCTTCCTCCATCTCCCAGACCTCCCTTACCAAAACTTGTACGAACACTCTCACTGCTGTCTTCCATGGCACTGATAAACCTCTACACAGCAAAAGAATCAACTAAACTTTGGACTCCAGCCGTGAATCTCTCGTATTGTACGGTTTGTTTTTATCGTGTGTTTTTGATGTCCACTTGCCTTTTCATAGCTTTGCCATCAGTCATTTTCCAGTTTCTCTTTATGCTTTAGGCTGTTACTGCGCCTCTAACACAGAAATGTTCTGTTTCTCTGGAAAGTCTGTGCTGTGCTACACTGTGTACCTCTACGTCTCTTCCTACAGCACACTGCCATTACTCACCTGGAATTTTCTTTGTATCTCATTCAAAAAGCACTCCTGAAATGTAAGTGGATAGGGCTGCTGGAAGCTGAATGGGCGGATATATATATGTAAATGAGTTTGTTTTCGTGACCTCGGAGAAAGAGAGATTTTAACATGGGCTGTTTTTGCAGTTTAGATTACGCATATGGTCTTTATGGATTGGGGGAGTGAACAGACGTCTTGAATTCTATTGGTCGTTGTTTATTTCTATTATAGTGTTTTTCTATTAGTGGTTGAGCATAAGGAGTTTTCCATAGTAGATGCCAATATATAATGTTAATATCAACGTTTTTTTTTGGTTTGTTTTTTGCATTTTGTAAAATAACAATTTAATATTAACAAAATTGCAGTGAACCTTTAACATTTAACACTCTTACTGTTTGCATTGCCTCTGTTTGATTAAGCAGATCTGTTTGTTTAAATTAAGAAAAAAAATGTAATGTAAAGAAATGTCAACCAAACATCCAGAGTTAATCCTAAAACGAAACTTTGTAAAACAAATAAATCAACCAACCAACCAAGCGTAGCCAGGCAATTAGGGCAAGCAAAGAGTTTGTTTTTAGAAGTTTGTTTCCAGCGTTTGTTCTAAATGTTATTTCCAGTGAACCTCATAAATTACCAATGAATGAGTGAACTATCATTTAACAGTGAAATCATGAACCAGTGCCCATCCTTTGTTAGCATAGCACAACTGTCACATTAGCCAAGCACATCATTTTAGCTCATTCATGTACATTTAATTAGCTGGCTAGCTGTGTAATGTTAAGTTTGTTAACTAGATTCTACCTGTTACACTGCTCGTTCAGATACCTGTCTTTCATTCCCTTAACTGCCCCTCAGGGTATCAGTCATGGAAACTGCAAATATCTTATTCAGACTTGATATTGGAAGATCAGATTGGATTGGATCAGGCCATCCCTAAATAAAACCCTAAAACCCTTCAGCCAACAATGGAGAAAAAATACTGGCAGATTTTCTCAATACGGTGCTTGATCCGTCAACCAATAATTTCAGTAAAGGGATGCAAATTCAGATTTCTGTGACAGGAACCCGTTAACAGAACCCGTTAACAGAACCCGTTAACAGAACCCGTTATCCATACATGAAATATGAATTATGAAGACGTTCAACACGTTCATTCACACAGGAGTGAACAGGCTAAATGAAAGAGGTTGAAACATGACTGCAGTACTAAAAAAGACAACAACCACCAAAAGGTTAAAAACATTTATGGATCAAACTAAACAAAACTGTAAGAAAATGGCAGTGATTTATTTATGTGCAATTTGTGTCCCTCTCCCAAATTTCCCTTATTACTTTAAATGCTGTAATAAATACATTTTCAGAATATGGGTTACATTCTACTTTATTTAAACTCCAGAACTAGAACAAGATTTTGTTAAATTTGAGGAAATCGGCCAAATGCGTAAACAAATCTCTTCTGTCTCATAGGTACAAAGACAAAGGTATGACAGTCGATCAAAAATGGAAAACATTCTACAAGCTATATTGACTTGGGTTTCAAATATAAGTACCAATTTAATTTCAACATTGGGAGGCAGCGGTGAACACAGGTGTGTATATTAAGGTACCATAGAAGCAAAGGTAGGTGGCAGGGGTGCTGTGCAAGAATGTCCCTGCTTCTACACCCTTTGGAGTGAACCTGTAAAGAGCCTCTGGTCATTTGTTTAGATGACATAACCCTGTGGTCTATGGTGCTTCAGCACCACTTAGAACTATTGAGACAATTTCACCATTACACAAAGTAAAAAAACCCAAAAAACACCTCTTACCCAAAGGGAACAGTGACTTTAAAAAATGAAGGATGTCATTGGAAAAAGGTTTAAAAGTGGATTTTTATGAATTTCATGGAAGACGACGTACGGCCAAGCAGACCAACAGTCGATGCACCCGGCCAGACC
>JAOXYF010000009.1:16703515-16713720 GCA_028565775.1 Sternarchorhynchus goeldii
GGAGCCTACAGATTTTGGCTCTGCGTGCGGGGCTTGGGGCGGGGTTTGGTGAAAACTGCTCTCAGAGCAGGAGATGTGAGACGGAGGTTCCCTCAATGACCCCCATTGAGTGATCAGGTAAAGATCCGCTCCCTGATATCTCCAGTCCACTGTCTCAATAAAAAACTCTGGCTTTGACAGGAAACGTGAAATAATTATACTGAGGAACTTTTGGGATAGAATTAGTGTCTATAGAACAGACATAAACATGTAAACTATCTTTCTGACCATTTTTTGAAAATGACCATTTCCTGAATAAATAAAACTCAGCACTTGTTTTCCCTGTGAAAGGTTTTACCTTCCAAGTGCTGGTCTTCACTTTTATTAACATTTTTCGTTTGCTTGCTAGGAGACAGAGTTTAATCTGCAAAGAAAACACACCCTTAGAAACTGGCTGTCTTGTTATTTCTTAGTTAATCATCTGTTTTCTGTAATCATCTGTAATGATTTCATAAAGAGTGTTAGTCCTTTCATCAGTGTTGAACAAGATCTAGATTCATAACCATACATTTAGGCCTTTCTTGCGTATGTATGGTGAGCTGGAGGCCTGAAACAATAGCAGGACTGTTTCTTGAGAGTAAGTTCCCGTTACTAAAACAACCAATAAGCGCAAAGGTTATTAGCACACAGAATCCACACCGAGAAACCGCCAAGCAAATCTTCATTCGCGATTTTTTATACTCGTCACATACATTTCAAAGCACATTTTGTTAAGAATTACGAGCAAAGTCGATTGAGTACCGACTGCTATGATGTTAATTATCTCTACCAAGTGTGAAGTGGTTGGTCCAAGCGCGTCACAGGACGCACGTGGTATAGAACCAGGTCGTTCACTTAAGACGAACCTGTCGACGTTAGCGCGCGCTCGATCCATGACTGCGGAGAGGGTGGTTCATTTTCAATGGAACGAAACAGTGCGCCGTCTGCGTGTCATCTTAGTGGGTTTTAATAGCGGAAACCCACCCCCGTATTGTGTATATAAACACACACACACAGAGAAATCGGTCTCCTCTCACTCAGATTCATCTATGAGAAAGAACCTGCTCTGGCCGGATGAAGCGATTCGTTAATATTGATCCTGATGACAGGACTACGGCCCGTCCCCCAAATCCCACATGCGATCACACCCAGAGGGGAAAGGACTAAATAATTCAATTGGAATACACTTTCGGTTTATTTCCTGGTCTAGAGACGAATGTATTTTTTCGTTTTAAACTTCTGGATTTAGCTTCTTAAATACTTAATAATCCGGGCTTGAGCGTATATATTATAATATATTAGAGTGTGTTCTGATCATAAAGTCAAATGTGTAGGCATATGCGTAAACGCTAAGCTGCTCTAGAATTATTTTTAACCCGCAGTTTAAACCGACACACCTTCTGACGTGGGAGGGATATAGCCAACACCTTTGGCTGTGGGATTTAAGGTGAAAAACGAGTAAAATTCCAGTACCTCACAACACCCACCACTGTGTTCCTGCTGCGTGGTAGGGTGCTGTGTTACAGACACAGAGATGGCTCTTTAATCGCAAGCGTTTGTTTTCATTGTGAGGGGTTTAATCACTGCATCGTTTTTGAAAGCAGTGGCTCAAAAGCCGATTGCGCGGGTCAGGAACCCTTCAGCTCCCCCACCGCCACACTGAAGTGGAACGGACCATTCTCTAAAATGATGCGTTTTTTGGCACATCATGTTTGGCATATCCAAAACAACATTTTGAAAGAAACAAACCCAAGAACACCGTGAGACAACCAGTTAAAGAAAACAAATCACTTTCTTTTACTTTGATCAGAGCAACTTCTACTATTGTACAAAGTCTGCAGTTACGTGCGTAACAGCTCAGGAACACCGTCGGCATCCAGCAAGGATGCAAATCCAGGCTCACAACTCATGCTGGACTTTCTAAAGTAAGACAGCATCAAAGGGCCGTTGGCTGTATTTGGTCACTTCCTTCCTCCGAGCTTGAATGGGCCGAGTGAACCCACATCCGCCCAGCAGCTGGCAGGCGTGATACTGCAGCACTGAGGTCCGCCGTAGCTCCACCTTAAGACCCGCCCCTTGCTCATCAAGCCACGCCCACACCACCCTCTCACCCCACCCTGCCTGATCCTTCAAACACTCTTCTCCTCTCCGGTGATGAACAGATGAACGGGCTTCTTGGAACGGAGCATGTGGGCGGCGCGCTCGGCGCCGGCCACGCCCACCAGCCCGTGTGCGTCGTAGCGGGAATACAGCACCGTGCAGGTGAGGGAGGCGGAGACAGCGCCCTCACGGCTGCCTTCCTGCAGCGTGTTGCACACCTCGCTGTAGAAGTGGGCGTAGGTGGGAAGGGCGTAGAAGATGAGGTTGTGGATTCCTTTTATGCTGTACCTGCAAATGAGAACAGGACCAGGACACTAGTGAAAGATCTGAGCCACAGGGACACCACACCACTCTAGTTAAAGTGTTAACTAAACTAACTGTTTATTATAAAATGTACACTCTCTCTTTCACACATGCACCCACAGTCACGCTCACTTGCTCTCTCACACACACACACACACACACACACACACACACACACACACACACACACACACACACACACACACACACACACCTCTTGTAAAAGTGGAATCTCTCAGAGAAGAGCAGGAACTGCTTGTCTCCTTTCCGGAATTGCTGCCGAGCTCGCGACACTTCCGAGGGCTGGGAATACTCGCTAACACAGGCGAAGCTCACATCCTCCTTCCTCAGGTAGTTCCTCAAACGCACATAATCGAAGTAGGAGGGCACATAGAGCAGCGTGTGCGACATGACGGAGTCCCTGAACTGGGGCAGGACATTGTCCACGAAGAACCGGAACCTGAGCAGACAGCGGATACAAAGTTACACCCAGCTCCTCCAGAAGATAATAAACTACTGATACCAGCATGAAAAGACAGTTGTGTTCCATTGTTTGGATGCATGGTGAAGTCAAATGAACATTACTTGGTGCATGGTGAACTGATGCGTGTTGGGAACACCCGAGTCACTACTGCTGGGATCACTAAGAGAGACCAGGAAGACTTAAACTAAAAGGACATCGCAACTGTAACCTACTGCCAGAAGAGGGATCAAAACATTTTCTGTTAAATCCAGTGCTGGGGTAAAGAGCACCCCCTGGTGGACGCTGGAGGTCTCGCACCTGGCATCCTGGTCCATGAGATTCTCGGCCTGAAACATGTGAAACACGTGTGGCATCTGCACCATCACCTGGCAGATGGACCCTGTTCTAGGGAGGTTCTTAACTGCAACCTGAAGGGACACGGGGAGAGGGAGGGCAGGTGGTCAGAGCATGTGGACTGGATGGAAAAATCCTTTCCTTTGTAAATATGACTGATATCTTCACTAATTACACATCCCCCTCCCCCTTCGCTCGGCGACTCCGCCCCCTCTAAAATCTGACCTGCCCCCTGTAGTTGTGGCAGTGTTTGGAGAGGACGTTGTTGATCTGCGGCTCCTGGATGGCGCTGAACACCAGTGTCTGTCGGTAACAGTGCGCCCAGTTGCTCAGGTTCCACATGCGCACGCGTGAGAAGTCCACGCCATGAGAGTCCAGCGGCTGCAGGTTCAAATGCTTCAGCACATGCTGCAAGGTGCATGCACACACACACACACACACAGCAAAGGCTCATGGGTAATGGGGTTCACTATAAGATTTGCGCTACGCATGATCACTGTAAAAAGCGTCGACAGCAAAGCCGACGCCCCCACGTGGACCGCCGGCCCTCACCAGCACGTGCTCCCAGTTCTGCATGAGGAACACGTCGGCCTGGTCCACGACGAGCAGCTCGATGGACGACAGGAAGTCGAAGTCGCGCCGGGCTTCGCCCTCGGCGCCCAGCAGGGTGCGCAGACCCAGCGGCGACGCCACGATGATGTCGGACGAGTAGAACGGAGAGTAGAGGCGCATGGAGCGCTTCAGGATGGACACGCCTGTCACAAATACAACAGCTTGAGCAGAAAGATGGAACGGTCGCAGTCCAGCTGGATCTGCTGCACAAAAACACCCACGTGGTTCACCTGGAAAATCTCCGATTGGTCAGGAGGCTCAGAGAACAAAAATGTTATTTACTGGATGGCTCACGGCAAACGGCAGCGTTCGTGGCATCAGTAACTCATAGATCAGGATCACAATAATCAACAAATTGCATGATGAAAAACGCTGAAGGGAAATAAGAGCGAGAAGCAGCTCCGAATTCCTAGAAAAGAAAAAAATGACTCCAAGCTTTACTCAAAGTTCGTCAAAGTCAAGTTTAGGGTTCAGATTCCACTGAGAATGATCTCCATTATCCTGTCCATGGGCAGCGCGGTACGAGGTGCGACCATAACTTGAGCACGAGCGCATGTCCTGAATCAGGGAAACGCAGCACTGCAGGACACTGCTCACCTATCCTGAAGTGGTCGTCCACGTTGCCCGAGAACACGGCGTGGTAGTCGTCCGGCCAGTGCGGGTTGGGGGGCTTGCCGGTCGGCTCCTCGCCGTACTCGTCCCGAAAACGCTTCTTGTGGCTCACGTCCATCTTCTTCCCGTCAGGCTCCAGCAGGGTGATGAACGTCTGCACGACTCGTAGAGCGCAGTCCCGAAAAGGCACCAGGATCAGGACCTAAAGCAGGATGTAAATAAATAGCTGGAGACCCTGCACACGTGTTCAGTCTCTTAGATTCTCGCGCTGAAAGGAGACACATGGCATCAGAGCCATGGCAGTGGAGCTCGGAGGAGTCCATCACCTTGGGCCGCGTGAGGCCCTGGTCTCTAAACTCCTCCTCTTCCTCCGTCCCCTTGGCCTCTTTCAACCGGGCGTTGTGAGCGAGGACCCGAGAGTTGGCCTTCAGCACGTGGTTGAGGGCGTGGAGGCAGTATGCCCGACGGACTTCAGGAGCTTCCGTCACGGGAGAGCATTCTGGGTAATACACGTCCCGGTAGGACCCTGCGGGGGAGAGAAGCGCCAAGAGGATGTGTGAAGTGTCCTGCCATCATATTCAAACACCTCTGAACACGTGTCCCACTTACCCATAACACCTCTGAACACGTGTCCCACTTACCCATAATACCTCTGAACACGTGTCCCACTTACCCATAATACCTCTGAACACGTGTCCCACTTACCCATGAGTCTGAGCAGCTCCTTCTGCAGGTCTGTGAGGTCCGGTGGGTCTCTGCTCTCGGGCCGGGACGTCCGGTTGAGTGAGCGCCAGTTTGGCTCTAGCGCTTTGTGGAAGGGAGGGAGGAGCAGAGAGGAAGCTTGGCCCACCGGGGGAAACCGCTCCAGGGTGCTCACACACTGCAACGTGCCCAGCCTTGACCACTAGGGGGCACAAAGCAATTAGCAAATACCTGGCTTGCAACCAAAAGCAACCTCTCCAGGTAAGAAGGTCTGCAGGTAGTTTCATGTCATACCTTCACCTGAGTCTTGCTTTTAGAGCCTGAAGAGATCATCTTCACCTCTGTATCGCATAGCTCTGTTTCCTGGTGCTTCACAAATGTGTCTGTGCACGTGAGAGACCAGGTTGTCACATACATCCACCATTAGCAGCAGACACATAATGGTAATGATCAAGTGGATCACACCGTCATCAAAGTGGAAACGTTGTTTGCCTCCTTTTCATGGTCATGTGCATTTTTGCTGCCCCCTGCTTCTCAACCAAATCTCACACTGGTTGCATTTCCCTCGTGTGAAAACGTGAGCCCCCCCACAGTTCCCTCACCTTCCTCAAGGTGCTGCTCAGACCCCTCCTGCCCCTCCTGTTCCTCCACTACAGGCAGGTTTGTCTCCAGGCAGAACTCCGCTTCCTGAGCCTGGTCTGTAAACTCCTCTTCCGCATCCCCCTCTCCGTCCTTCTCTTTCACTCTCTTCCTCTCTCCTTCCAAGGGTTCGTCATCCGTGGACTTCGCATGTGCTTCGTCCTCTTCTTCGTCTTGGTTACCATCCTCATCCTCGCTTGGTTCTGCATCACTTACTTCTGAGACGGGACGGACAGAAAAGAGAACACCAAGCTTTAGTATCTTATTAAATGTGAACTTGGCTAAGGATTCAGGGAACTAACCTTCTTTCGAGCTGACCGGTTCTTCTTCCACATTGTCCTCGTCGCTCTCCTCATCGTCACTCTCCTCCTCAGCGACGTGGCTCATTGTTGACAGGAGCTGTTCATACGCAGAAGGTTTTTCTTCCTCATCCTCTTCATCACTGTCGGCCCCGGAGTGCTCCGGACTGTCGGGCTGTGAACGCGCACGGAGCCATTGTATGTTACGCAAATAATATACTGTCAGTTAAGTTAAAAAAACGTCATACCACCTCTGACGTTCAGAAGCACAACGGTGATTAAACATAAACGCTAATAAAACTATGATGCAGGAATGAGTTAGATTAGCTAGCTAGATATACAATATAGGAATATTAACAGAATTCGGTACTTACCAGTCGCATAATTTGTGTTTTCTCGGGCCTCTCTGCTACACTAATACAGGATAAAAATTAAAAACAAAACTTGAAGTTTAGTGAGCTAACGTTAGTCGTAACACGTTTATCCAGATGATCATGTAACGCTAAGTCCAGTTAGCTAGTTAGCGCTAGCGAATTGTATACGTGTACATGTTATGCTTGTGCATCGCAGTGCTTACTTATCATGGAAAGGATGTTGTTCTCCAAACTCTTTCAAATGTTTCTTTTGCTTTTTCGTTAAACTCCTCAAATCCTGATGTTTCTGCCTCCTCTTCCCCATTTTGATGCACACGTGTGTAGCGCGATACTTTTCTTCTACTTGTTTACTCTGGAACGACACGCTATACTGCACTCTATTGCCACCTGTCGGATTGACATAACATTGCTCTGCATCACCAGGTTTACGAACTCAATTCTATTTTTAGACTAGACGTTAAACCTCCGTTTAAGGGCAGAATAGATCGGGTAGTTGAGATCAGACTTCCCGCGAGGGCAGTAAAAGAAAAGAAATAAAACGAAAAGACAACAATGTAGACTATGCCAACAGTTACACCTCACAATCTCCAGGCTGTGTCTGTAGTCTATTAGATCATGAAGTTCTGATTTCATTACAAATAGTGGGCTAATTCTACATGAGCAGTCCTTGGTAGCTTGCCATTGTAATATAACAACAGGAGCCAAAGTTAAATCTTTTGAATCTTTAGTCATATTCGTAAAAGGTTCCATTTAGGTTTATGTGTCTCGAGCTTAGGCTGTGTGTAATTAGTCAAACTTTCACACAGACGTGCATCTGCACAGCCGTGCAGGAATAAGCCCGTGCGTGTAAGAGAGACGGCGCGAGTCGTTTGTCAGTAGGATAATTTTTACCGTGCTTTTCCCCTTGCTGGTGCATTATGGCTGTTCTGGTGGGAACGGGGGTAACCGAACTGTTCTGGTGGGAGAGATGGTAACCGAACTGTTCTGGTGGGAGAGGGGGTAACCGAACTTCTGCTTGGCACAGCGTAGGAACGTATGTAACTGATTTGATCATCAAAAATGATTCCACTGTTCTAAACAGAAACACATGTGGGGTCGACAAATACAGTGCATTGCTCAAAGTTATTAGTTTATTTATTTATTTGTTTACCTCACAGAACATTGGACAACCTCCCTCCAGCTTCTGATACCATATGGTCCGTGATTATGAGAACGACAGGATTTTAAAGCATATGTCTTGTTGATGATTAGTAGGTCTATTAATAACTCGTGGACATGCGGCCAACGAACACGAGGAGACCTGAAATGAAAGCACCCAGTCCCGTTGCTGCGTACGGTGAGGTATGTACAGGACAGTCACTGGAAAAACAACGCAGCGTGCCAGATCGGACAGCGGACAGCCGAAGCGCTCGTGACTGGTCGTCCACAACAAGTCCGATTCATTTTTGAGTGAAATTCCAAAGCATCGAGTCGTTGTTCAGGTTCGGGTTGTGATACAGGATAAATTAAATTCCTAAAACAAATCTGGAAAGCATGGCGCCCAGACAGTCTGTTAAATAAAATCGATCTAAAACCATTACGGCTGATAATTAATGTAATCTACGCTAAACCGAACAGCTGGACAGCATGTGTTTGATCTGGAATCTTCTTGAAGTGCTTTCCAACTTTGAGAAATAAACGATGAAGCAACGCCGCTTCAGGAGAAAGACCCTCATTAAACTGGCCACATCAAAATGGCGGCGGCTGTAAGATTTAATTGCCAGTGGAGCATGCTTCAAGGTGTGTGTGTGTGTGTGTGTGTGTGTGTGTGTTGTGCAGTGGCAGAATGCCAGGATGGTATACAAGATTCCATGTGTTTCTTTTGTAACGGAATGTAGAGTTTGAAAGCACTTTGAAAGCTGTATAGTCAACCTAAAAATGTATAGTAATGCTGGAACAGCATCGTGGAAGGGTTAGGCTATCTATGTACCTGTCTATGTACTGTTGCTATAGATAGATAGATAGATAGATACATACATACATACATACATACATACATACATACTTTATTGATCCTGAAGGAAATTTAGCAGAATCTCTAAAATATGTCTTCCATGAATAACCATTTTTTATTTCTGAATAATCACATTTTATTTCAGAAGTGAATATTAAAACTTCATATTTATTTTTTTCCAAACATAAACCATGTTCTGGACCATGTTCATGTTAGAACACTAGAGGGCAGCAGTGCCTCGAAAAACGCCAGTGAAAAGTGCACGAAAGCGTAGGCTGGTGGGGTGGGGGTTGCTATCACAGCAGGAATTCCAGAAAGGAATTCCACAAATACTAAAAAAAACTTAGACTAAGCTGCAGTAAACAGCGAGAGTCCTGTGGTGTTCCTCCAGCAGCTGTACGCTATGGATTGATCGCACGGACCAGGCCAGCCGGAAACAGAGCGATGACTACTGGCTGACCAAGCGCCCCACTCTGATACTGTGGAATGTCCCTGCCTCTGTGTGTGTGTGTGTTTGGTACTGTTGCTTCTGTAGGTGGGAACCAGTACTCAAGGGGTACTTTAATATCGTTCTCTACCACATTGTCTTCGAACCTTCTAGTGCTGTTCAACTTGAACTACCACCCCTCAAAGCTGAACTACCATCCCTCACAGCTGAACTACCACCCCTCAAAGTTGAACTACCACCCCTCAAAGCTGAACTACCACCCCTCAAAGAAGAACGACCACCCTCAAAAAAGACGACTCTTTTCTGTCCTGCAGCCCTGATGGTGGAATGAACTTCCCCAGGCTGTCTGTACACCTGAGTCACTGAATGTCTTCAAACAGACTTAAGACTCGTCGCCCTATCACTAATCACTTAATAAACCGTTTACTGTCTTCGTTTCCACTCTAACTAGGGCTTCAGTATTTAGTATTCAGTATTTAGTATTCAGTATTTAGTATTCAGTATTCTTAACACCGACATACCCATTGTTACATGAAGATCTGTATTTGATAGACACTACAAAACAGTTCTGTAAATTGCTCTGGATGAGGGTAAGGGTGGATGAGGCCAAATACTGGACATGTACATCACACTGAACATAATTACAACATCTGAGTGAGACTGAAGAGACTGAGACTGAATCTGAGTGAGACTGAAGAGACTGAGACTGAATCTGAGTGAGACTGAAGAGAAACAAAGATTCAGACGATTATAAACCTTAAGCAAAGAAAGCAAGAATACTTTCCCCCATAGTGTGTCAATTTAAATATATAAATGTGTAATGAATGTGTAACATTACACACGTTACACAGAGAGAAAGAGAGAGAGAGAGAGGAGAGAGAGAGACAGAGAGAGAGAGAGTGAGAGAAAGAGAGGAGAGAGAGAGAGAGAGAAAGAGGAGAGACAGAGAGAGAGAGTGAGACAGAGGGAGAGAGAGGGAGAGAGAGCGAGAGAGAGACAGAGAGGAGAGACAGAGAGAGACAGAGAGTGAGGAGAGACAGAGAGAGAAGAGAGAGACAGAGAGAGGAGAGACAGAGAGAGAGAGAGAGAGACAAAGAGAGCGAGAGAGAGAGGAGAGAGGAGAGACAGAGAGAGAGGAGAGAGAGACAGAGAGAGAGAGAGACAGAGAGAGAAGAGAGAGACAGAGAGAGGAGAGACAGAGAGAGAGGAGAGAGAGACAGAGAGAGCGAGAGAGAGAAGAGAGAGGAGAGACAGAGAGAGAGGAGAGAGAGAGAGAGACAGAGAGAGA
>JAOXYF010000009.1:16764822-16782767 GCA_028565775.1 Sternarchorhynchus goeldii
TGACGTTGGTCCACCCTTTGCAGCTAGAACAGCTTCAACTCTTCTGGGAAGGCTGTTCACAAGGTTTAGGAGTGTGTCTATGGGGATTTTTGACCATTCTTCCAGAAGCACATTTGTGAGGTCACATACTGATGTTGGGTGAGAAGGCTTGGTTCTCCGCTCTAATTAATCCCAAAGGTGTTCTATCAGGTTGAGGTCAGGACTCTGTGCTGGCCAGTCAAGTTCATCCACACCAGACTCTGCCATCCATGTCTTTATGGACCATGATTTGTGCACTGGTGCACAATCATTTGGATGGGGGAGCGAATACTTTTCGCAATATACTGTATATATACAGTATTACAGCATATATTTATTTATAGACATGTTTTTACGGAATTACCCATGTGATTTTCAGAATCAGAACACCATCCATGGGATATGAACTCCATCAGAACACCATGGAAAAGAACCTGATTCAAGTCCACACATCTCTATTTTGCTTTCACCATCCTCACCACCCACACCACTCTACACCACCCACACCTCTCTCTACACCACCCACACCTCTCTCACTGCACTCCATATACACACTCGTTTTGCATCACCCACACCTCTCCCTCTCCATTGTCAACTTTAGCTATCAACACTTCTGCCTGAACCATAAAATCTCTCTCCCTCTCTCTCCCTTTCTCTCTTGCTCTCCCTCTCTCCCTCCCTCTCTTCCTCTGTCTCTCTTCCTCTCTCCCTCCTTTTCTCTTGTTCTGTCTCTCTCCCTCTCTCCCTCCCTTTCTCTTCCTCTGTCTCTCTCCCTCTTTCCCTCCCTCTCTCTCCTTCCTCCCTCCTTCTCTCTCTCGCCGACTTTAAAAATATTATCTCTTGTGTTTCTCTGAAGAGTTACACTGATCCGTCACGTTTAAAATGGCGGGAGGAACACAAGACTGCGCCATAAACCCTCAGCACTCAACACTCCTCCTGTTTTCACATCGTTTGGGTCTCTTGCACTTTTTTCTCACCCCCCCCGCCCCGTTAGCCAACAGAACAGCTGAAGTGTGTTGGTGTTTCCCCACAGGCCTGAGCACTGAGTTCGTCCCTCGTACATTCTGAGTGGACGTCACGCGATTGCCCATCATCGATATCTGCACCGTTAACAGCGCGTTATGTTGGTTTGGCTGGGCGATGCGTTCAGCACTGTGGGTGTAATAATGTACCATCAGAACCGAGGTTTTATGCCCCCGTCACTCTTCGGATCGTTAGGGGTTCCTCGTTCACTCCGCGCTACCATGCTTCTCTCCTCCCAGGACTCCCCTTGGCGTGTCAGTAGCTGACCGGACAGAAGGGACTCTCGAGTACCATTCAGGTCAGTTGAAAGACGCTGCAGCTCCCTTTGACCCCATATGTTTGCAGGTTGTCTTCCTTAGCGTTAGTGCACTGATTTACTGATGGATAAATGAATTCCTGTTTGCTCTGAACCCACGCAACCCGCATGAGGTCCCTGACATCACACGGGTTGGTTCAACGGCTCGGGTGAGGCTCCGGGAGCCGAGACCTTAGAAGCTCCCGAACGAGGAATTGATTTAAAACAAACGTAGTTTTAAATGCTGTGGACTGCCCTGGTGAAAAAGCCAGACAGGACATGTGACAGGAAGAGAGAGAGAAAGAGGGAGAGAGAAACAAAGATGTCTGAAACGTCTGTAAAATGGATGTTCTTGGTCCCCTGCGCTCGCAGGTCAGTGTGCTAATTTAGAGAGCATGGGAATGAGATGATTTCTATGGTGCAACACAGCGTTCTCATGTTTCACTGAGTTGCACATCTCGCTCAGAGCCTCTGGTCTCACAGCCATAACAAATCTGTTCAGGAACCTCTCCTATACTCCCGCAAAAGTCAATCAGAACCACTGTTAAAACATCTAGAACAAAATCAACCACTATGGACTGCCGTACCTGTAGAGTGTTACTCTATGCATGGAATACCCAGGTGCTTGGGGATTACTAAAGGACATCGCATGAACAAACAGAGGAATATACATGGAAAGAAGGACATAACATGAGTAGAGAAACATAACAGAACCCAACCTGGGCACAATCATCAGGGCAGCCTAATGTCAAATATCAAACTAAACTTTTGCTGTTTTTATTTAACTTAAACTGTTTTTAGCATAATAGGACCTTAAACTAGGGTGAAGTGAATACCAGAGCGTTAAGATGCTTATTTTAATTCCTTTAATCAAATTACAATATTGTTAAAGAACTTTAAATATGTGTTCCCAGGCTGGATGATATGTTCATCGCACCCAGCTCAAAGAATGGGGCACTAACTGACCGGTTTCCTCCAGACAGGACAAAATTTGTTAAAAGTTGAAACAGAACCACAGACTGCATTGTTGCCATGGCACCCCGATAGTTCTGATATTCAAGAACCGGTTTAACGGCCTTCTGGAGACGACTTGCTCAACGCATGGATCTACACATGTCTGCATACCTTGTACTCTCTATATGGACTTTATGGTGGATTTTCATGTTAGTTTTTCCATCTTTGTGTCCGTTACAATGTTACAAAACAAACGCTGTTGGGATTCGGCTCAAGAATCTAGCTGATCAGACAGCTTCCTGCTTTAGAAATACTGCATGGAAAATAAATACTTATAACTCAAACATGGTCATCAAAATAACTGTAAAAAGTATAGCAGTCTGCTATAAAGTGTGCAAAATTTACTGGTGTACCTGCTGTTTGGAATACATGTTTAGCTGGCCTTTTATTAAGAACTGGTGAAGGGGTCTGGACCATGTCCTGTGGCTCCTGGGGGACAGCTGCTGTGGTTAAACTTAGAGATCTAAGATCAGACTGACCTTGGTCCACGTCAGAGAAAAAACTGATCCAGGAACAGTAAACTTGCCCAGCAGCTCTGAATCCTTCACCATGCTTCTAAAACTCAACAAAGTCATCATCTAGTATTTTCCAGTCACAAGGGCTACAAGAAAATGTGAAGTAAATCAATGGTGCACTTCTTAAAGAAAACAAATTCATGTGGTTCCTTCCAACCCCACAATGTGCAAAAACAGTGCAACAAGTGGAACTCAGTGTGTGACAACAGTCTAAAGTCGACACGCTCAAAGTCAGCCAGTTCAAAACGTTACTCTGGGTAGTAAAGCCTGGTGCTCATAGTATGTTCACAGAAAGGAACTTGTTTAAGCACTAAACCGTTAGTCCACTGGACTAACTGGAAGAGTAGTCCACTGTGGAGTGGACATAGTTAACAGAAAGCTTAGTTTTTTTACCATTCTGTAACATCTACTCATCGTTGCAGTGAACCCAGAATGCAAAGCAACATCAGTCACTAGACTCTAAATCAGCGGCAGATTAAAGAACGCACCTCGCTCAGCACCCATAAGCCCTCACCCTGAGAAAACACAGAGGACTGTGGGAGTTTGGTACGAGCGTGCTGGACCCACTCAGTTTTCTCAAGCACAGCTGTAATGCTCATCAACAGCTCCCTGATGGGATGGAATGGTGTGAACACACACACACACACACACACACACACACACACACACTCAGACTTTCACTCTCCAGAATGTCATAAAGTGGAGGTTCCCACCTCGAACCCAGGGCAGATTCATGAGCGTCCACCATCTTTCTTTCTCGATGAAGAGTCGATGAAGAGCAGCACTGGAGTCTCACATCCTCAACTCTTTGTAGAATGGACACGTTCAAACATCTTAACCCTCTTGTAGCTATTAAAGATGCCGTCATAAAGACTTAATAAAGACTTAATAAAGACTTAATAAAGACTTAAAGGGTTCATAAACACTTACACTCAATGCTCAGACCACTAGATATCAAAAGATATCAAAATGTAACAAATACAGGTTATTTTATTATTTTTCTATTTGTTATACTTTCTTTGATTATGTAGTTGTTGTTTTACACTAAGGATAGTTTGTAGATTAACTCAGATATAAATGCTTACACATAAGTATTCGTTAACCATGTGAGTGCTAGGTCTCTAACACCATTTGTACAGTGTACATGTATGAACAGTTGAACAGTTTCACCTCTCGTCTGTCCTGGGTCACCATCGACCGAGCCGCTCCTGGTCCAAAGCCTCCTCATGACTTTTACAGAGGATATGAGTAAACGACAGCAAATAGAGTCACAAAAAAGCTCCACTGATGCAGGTCACACAAATTCAGAATAACGGAACGCTGTTAAAAAATCGGGCTGAAGCGCTGCTTCGAAAGACCGGAACTCCCAGAGAAGAAAGATTCCTGTGTGTGTCGTGGCTCACCAGAGATCCAACAAAGCTGCTGCGTTACTGCTTTGCTGAGACGTTTCTCACCGAGCTGAGCTCAGGAACTGGCCTGAGAACGCACCCCTAGTCCCGCAGCGGCCGGAATCACGGACCCGGATCCGATATCTCGGCTCCACCATGCTGAAAACATTTCTCGCTGGCCGTCAGGAGGTCAGGAGAGCGAAGGAGAGCATTTCATATCTCTCCACAGAACCTCACCATCCCTCCCCCCGTCTTTTCCAGGCCAGACCACAGCAGAGGAGATACCCGCCAAGCCGAACTTGAATCGTGTCTTCTTTAATGATGATGACCAGTGGTTGTTTTCTAAGAGGTCAGCTACTCCATTTTAACAACTGTTAACGATCGGTGTTTTAACTAGCGTTTAGAGATATAGAGAGGGGGAAATTATGTCTGCTGAGCTACTAAATCTAGGACACATTTGTATTGCCCTGTAGTCCCTAAATCTTTTCTTTTTCAGTTTTATCCTGCTCAGCACACTAATCTCAGCACATTATTAGTAAACACACATGATACAAACAACATTTCTGGACTTCAGTGACAGAAAAGGTACAAAACCATAACTGGAACATTTGTTACTCATTGATAGTTTCACCTCAGTTGAAACTTAAGAGGGAAACACAAAATTAAAACCCATTCAGAACTTTGTCACTGTCCTCAGAACATTCATAGACGAAACAAGACAGAATAGCTTTTACCCAGTGACCCCACTGATTCAATATAGGAAAAGAAATAACACCCATGATGCTCTCTGGCTCATTTCCCCCTCAGTGTCTGGTTTTTGTAAACACACAGAGCTCATCTCCTCACCCTGTCCAGCCGAGCACGAGGTCTAAGACAATCAAAACGTCCCTCCGGGTTCCACCGTCAGTGATGGCGTTGGGTGAGAGAGCTGTTTCCTGACATTGCCTCTCCTTGACATGTCAGCAGGTGATCTGTCAGCAGGGCGGGGGCTCGTGGTGGTGCAGGACCCCGGGGGAAGGACCCTGGGGGAAGGACCCTGGGGGAAGAACCCTGGGGGAAGGACCCTGGGGGAAGGACCCCGGGGGAAGGACCCTGGGGGAAGGACCCTGGGGGAAGGACCCCGGGGGAAGAACCCTGGGGGAAGGACCCTGGGGGAAGAACCCTGGGGGAAGGACCCCGGGGGAAGGACCCTGGGGGAAGAACCCCAGGACCAGCATGGGTTAAGTGCTTGATGCAGGGTCACACAGCACGAGCCTCAGAATCTGCTGTCACTCGGCAGTCGTTGCCAGTTAAAAATCACAGTGTTGAAAAAACAACCCAAGTTGCACTGATCTGGATTCAGAGAAATGTTTTCTTTTTGCTTCTTTTCTTGGGGGACGGCAGGAACCCTTTAGTAACTGTTCAGTGGTTTAGCTAGTATTACTTTAGCTAGTATTACTTTAGTTAGTATTACTTTAGCTAGTATTACTTTAGCTAGTTTAGCTAGTATTACTTTAGCTAGTATTACTTAAGTAATGCTTCAACTCACAAGCATATCGCACGAGCAATTCAGTAATTCCATTCCTGAACCACCTGCTCTGGTATCGCATTATACGGTCTGACATCGATGAGAACTACAGGTCGAGTGTGAGGGAAATGACCCTGCAACCAAGTCAGTTCTTTAATTTCTGTTTACACACTGTATCAATATTCCTGTTTACACACTGTATTAAATAGTTCTATGTTTGCACACTGTATCGATATTGATCAAATTATTTATATTCTCAAAGCGTATTTGGCACGTCCGGTTAGTCTCAGACTATAGTTGACATCTACACCGAACAAACCCTTCAAAGCAACTGACAAAGTTACGGCATTGTTTAAAGTTTCATAAAATCATATTAGTTGTTGGACGGGATGCAAATGTAATCAAATTATAATGGTCCATGACTCTGTTCATTCTCAATGGATGCTCTAAAGTCCTGGAAAGAAGTCAAGAGACAAGAATATGAAACTTAGAAGGACATAATGAATCCTGACGAGCAGCTAAAAGCGTATCGTTGAGATGTAGTCGCCCTGTATCTTTTTAACATGACCGTTATAGATATATGCAGAGGGTTACAAAGGCTGTTTGCTCTGATTAAACATCTCCCTTATGTAATATTTGTTTTTGTTCCTGCATTTTTGATGGGAGTTTGTGTTGGGTTAGAGAGCCGTGCGCGTTTCACGTGTGAATGTCATGTCTGAAGACTAAGCAAACTATCGCAGGATTTGTTCATCTATTATCAGTTCTTATGTTCGTCTTTCTGTAAAGGTCTAGACAGAACATGATCTGCGCGCAGACACGCCTCCTGAAATACAATCAGATGTCACCACTTAGTGCTATTTTGAAATCACCCTTCCTGTCCAATCTCCAATACTCCGCGTGTGGTCTGGTCCAGGTTCTCGGATCTCCCCTGTCAATTACATCGTTCGCGGTACACCATACATCACTACCATCTATGTAATCAGCAACAATAACACGTGAGCTAATAACACGCGAGTAATATAACTGGCCCTGGGGTCAATGCGGAGATTCTGGTAGGGGAAACGGCTCGCTCTACATTAGCTATTAAAATCATGTTGTTATTCTAATGGGCACGATTTACCTTTGGGGACCGTTGTTATGGTTCTGCGGCTTCACTGTGACATGCGAGTGCCGTTCCCCTTCCAACGCTGCGCTCCGCCCCAGCCCCTGGCCCTCGCGCACAGCACACCCTGCCCCCGTGCCTAATATACGACCTGCACTCATTGCTTTCATTGTGACGGAAATACGCGAGCGAAATTGTGCAGTTTAAGCGTCTCTGTGATCACCGCGGCGCGAGCCCGATTGGAAGTGACATCACAGAGAAGTAAAACAGCAGTGGAGCAGGAGAGCAAAAGAACCCAACCGCAATTAAAATGGAAAGGAGATTTGCGGGGAATACAGTAACCATGGGAGAGCTAAACAGCTCTGTGTGCAACAGTCCGTTTCCATTGTAACGGCCAGTCATTATCGTCACAGAGACGCCGTTGACCATACATCGTTGCCACAACCCGAGCCGAACTCTTTTCTATCCACAAAATAGCGTAATCATTTATTTTTCAAAAGCTAAAGCATTAGACAACGTCATGGCTTCAGAGCAGAACGCTGAATTCATGCCAGCTGAAAGGCAAGGAACAAGGCCCACAGGTACGGTGGCCAAGACATACGGGAGATACAGGAAGTCAGCTAATCAAGCAACTGTCCTTTCTGGTACTGAAGAGTTCTCGGAACACAACGCTGGGATTTTTCTGTGGTACACATTTGTACTGTAACTGGAAGATGTGATGTCGTATTCATGGCAGCTGTAATACAAAGTCCAGAAGAATATGTGAAATATTAGAAGATATGTTTTTTTAAGCCTTCTTACGTATGTCATTCAGGGAAACCCGTAACCTACAACTTGTTCAGCCGAACCAACGGCTCGTGCCAAAGTTTTCTGAAAAGTTTTTCCTAAATTGTGTATTGTAATATTACCGCTGTGGTGTTTTTTATGGTTCTTCAAACCTAAAACGAACCAACATTCGAAAGGGGATGGGGACGTTCCTGTTTCAGTCCTTTAATGTTTAATGCCCATCCCCATTTCCGAAAAAAACCTGAATATTTTTAGAAGGAGGGTTAGTAATGACATATGGTTCCTCTCTCCCTTGTCTTTTTGTCTCCGCAGACAAATCTATCAAGACAATCTAAACGAATGTATAAACGAATCTATTAACGAATCTATAAACGAATCCATTAAATAATCTATTAACAAATCTATAAACGAATCTATTAACGAATCTATTAACTTCCACTTTTCGGAAACCTCGAAGCTATATGCGCACAACGCGCTCTGTGCGCGAACGAGAGGAGGGGCTCGTGGGCGGTGGGCCTAGCTGAGGCGGGAACGACCGTTCAACATGTAACCGGGTGACCTCCGGCAACCTCATTTCGGTGTTTTAGGAATAACTTTCACAAGCAGACAGAAAAAAAACGTGTCCTCAGTAGCCGTTACAGTTATTCCCGTAGCAGATGTTAAGTTTGCGTTCTAGTTTGGGTTTTAAGGTTATTAAGACTGCTGAAACGCATATAAAAGGCCATTTTTACTGATTCACCAGCAGACCTCTGACAGTGTCGGATTTTGAAATGTTATACATGCTGTGGCTGAAATGTTTGGGTTATCTAAAGTGACGTAAATAGCAGTTATGAAATATGTTAAGTGATTTGTAAACATTTTATACTGTAAAAAGCGGCAGAGGGGAAACGAGAGCGAAGGCTGAAATCAAAGTTCCAGTACCTTCTGTGTACTAGACAAAGTCACTAAATATGCGTGCCCCGCTCTCGCACTAAACCCATTCTTTACAGTTTGTTTTCCCTTTCCCTCCAGAAATGTAAATGATGTCTCGCCACTGTTTTATATTATATGCAGACTTGGAGTAGGCGCGCGGCTTCCGTGGCAGGGTTTGTTGATTAATTCCCCGAGGTCAGTGCTCTCGCGCTTGGCTCATTGACGCAGCACGGCCGGGATTTTCTCATAAAATAACAGAGCAAATTCAAGCTGAATAAGTTTTCAGCCAACGGTTTATACTTTCTCCCCCCCTCTCTCTCTCTCAGTATGTTTGCAGGTTTCCATTTAAATAAAATGGCCTAAGTTATTGTAGCCTTTACATTTTTTTCTGGTTGAATTTTAACTATAGTTAACCCCCCCCATACTAACATGGTCCGAACCTAAAACTGAACAGAAGTATTTCAGACGCTGTTCTGTATCTTCGAAATTATATTAGACATTAAATTTATCATTGACTGGTAATCTAATATGCTTGATAATTTAAGTTCAAGTGAAGGTGACCAGTAAATCAGGAGGCATAAATTGAAAACGAGTTGATCACTATCACACCTCTCCACCAGGTGGCGGGTTTTGCGCGCTTTATCAAAGCAGCGCGCCGGAATCCCGTGTTTAGGCGCTCGCTCACCTACTCTGCTCCAGACCTTTAAGCGATCCGTCGCGACTTCAAATCAACAAGGTGACACAGCACATCAAATGGTTTCTTTGATGAGAGATGTCACCTTCTTACAAATGTACGAGACGTTGGTGTTCTTTTGCAGACGATGTCGAGGATGTCGAACGAAATCTCTATTTGGGCCGTTAGATTAAGGGCGTCTAAAATAAACCAACGCGAAGAAAATATAAAAACTAACAACTGAAAGCTTATTCAAACAATGCCAGATTCATTTTAAACAATGCCAGATCTATTTAAAAATTAATTTTGATCTTGAAGGGAACATTTAGACTTCATCTATATAAATGAATACCATAACTTACCTTTAAAAAATCTGTAGCTTTGTTCTTTTGAAGTACAATGTTTACATTACATTGCTAATTATTTACATATTTTTAATGCATCACAATGCGCGTGTCTTTCTCCGAAGCAACATTTTTCCACAGAACCAGCTGTGTGTCCGGTGGCCAGAAGAACGCTTGGTTCTCGTATACCTTATACTCGTCTAGCACCCCCACCTCCCACCATCCACCCCGCACCCCTCCAGGCGCGAGGAGATGCTTTTATCGTGTAACAAAAATTAAACACGTGCTGTAGATCCGTCTTCATTTGAGCCAGAGTGACAAATTGAATAATGGCTTTTGGAGGGTTTAAAATTAGTGTCCAGTTTCTTTCTCACCGAGACTCTAAGTTAAAAGTGACAGTTGTATATTTACTTTAATTAATATAAAGCGAGCTTTGCTTCGTTAGACCTTCCACCTCGCACAGAAGCCCATTTTAAACAGGAAAACCAGTGGGCTAAAAAAATCTTATGCTTTCGGCTATTTCAGTGTTAGTGTTAATCTCATTTGTCTATTTTGCTTTCTGCGGTTCGACTAAAGTATGAAATGGAGTTTACAAGGGTTATATATTATGACTAAAAACCCATTTATGACAAAACATTACATATCCTTCCTTCCTTCCTTCCTTCCTTCCTTCCTTTCTTTCTTTCTTTCTTTCTTTCTTTCTTTCTTTCTTTCTTTCTTTCTTTCTTTCTTTCTTTGTCTGTCTTTTTCCTCTTATGTACACTAATTGACTGCAACACATGTTCCACTTTTGCATCAAAATTATGAAGTAAATTAAAAAGAAAAATCGAAAATTAAAAGGAAAAATCGTAGGGTTTTTGTGAGCTGACGTAACATCTTCTGTGTGTTATTTTAACCAACAGAGACTTGTCTTTTATTAAATAACGCGCAGACCAAAGGTTACGAAAACGGCGCACATATGTCTCCTTATATATGTTATATTATATCGTAACGTGTCTTTCAGGCCTCTGGTTTTCAGTTCAGCTGTACTGGAGCAGCGATAGTGTAAGAAACTTCACTTTTGTGTGGGGGGGTTTGGCCATATGACGCGCAGTGCACGTCGCGGGTTAGGTTTCAATAAAGAGGCGGTTTGAGTTTGGGACCGCAATACAGAAAGATTGGGAGAGGGAGAAAGAGAGTTCTGTCCCAAGTAACCAAATACGCCCCGCGTACAACTACTGGACCACATTTGTGTGAACTACGGGAGTTAGTGCGCGTGCGACGCGAACATGCTGAAGAGCGCAGTCCGTCCCGCGCAAAACTTTCTCTGAAGTGCTTGAAACTTTTCAAACACTCGGTGCGGTGACTTTCGATGATTTCGCGTCAGCGTCTGTGGGAAGACTAACTAAAACTAAACTCTTTGGATCGGCTGGCTGCATCAAGAACTGGTAAATATTTTCACGCACGTTGGACTATTTGATAAACTGCGGTATGTCGTATTGTAAAAATCTACATATTACCTATTTCACTAGTAGTTATATAAAGTGTTTAAACAGTGCAGCGAGAAATGTTGATGCAGTACAGGCTGGATGCGTCTGTTTCCGTAGACCTTTTCAAAAAAGCTGATAAACTTTTTAAAATGCTGTTTGAATGTAATTTAAAATATAATTTGCATTCTTACACATCTCGTGTCGGTAGATAAATACCAGCGGACATTAGTGAACGTAAAGACAGCATGCTCGCGCTGAGGCAGTACACGTCATAAAGATGAAAGATCCGCGCTGCCGCAGAGGTAGCACGCGCTGATCGACAGGTGGGATATTTCAAGCGCCTCTCACGTTGCGGCGTGTAGATATTGGTCACTTGTATCAACAAAGATATTTTTCGTTCAAGGGGGGAAAATACAGTTTTTTTACTGCATAAACTGAAATCAAACGAAGCGTGACTCATATGAACGTTATGTGTCTGAGTCTTGTGTTCTGGCAGTGCGTGGATTATTTTAAGGCAGCTGTTTTTCCTGTCTTTAATTTCGCGATTATGCTTCTCACTCTAGGTTATTTTTTCGTTCGCACGTCGTAAACACATCCAAAGTCGCAGACTAGATTGGTTATTTAAAAGTAAATAATTGTGGCAATTCGCCTTCCTTTTATTTATTATTTCCTTTCATGTGTGCATCATTTTGTTCCTGATTTCGTTTGCAGTCGATCACTGACACTGTTATTGGGATTTAGCCTTAGAAATACTAAACTGCGCGCACATCAACTCAGAAGCCCTTTATTACCAGCACCTGTCTTTTTATTGTAAGGCTGCATGAACTCTTCGTTAAGGTCTGAGTGCAACTTTCACGACCAAGCCAGATCCCAATAATAATAACAATTTCATAGATTTAATAATTTTATAATAAAATGACACCACAATAAAATAGTATAGTTTGATTGTAAAATGTTAATTAGTCGAGCAAGCCGGCTAAATAGGCTTATTTTGGAGATTTGGAAAGTAATTTGAGGGGTAAGTGTCTTTGATTGATTAAATATTTAGATTTTCTTAATGCTCCAGATACTGCCGTGTTATAGTCCTATCCAATTTAAACATTTAAGATGCTCACGGTTATTATATTCACATAACCTGTCCCTTAATTTGTCACTGTGACGTGTTATAAAACCAAATCTCTCTCAAAGGATGCTCGTCGTCTTGTATCCCGTTACAAAAGTGCTTTTTTTCAACGAATTTCCGCGTCATTCACGTATAAAGCAAAATAAATGTAAATCAAAGAGCAGATTTATACTTATAATTCAAATAATCGTTGAGCCGCAGCCGCGATTCTTTGACAACATGACTCTTTTAATATTTTCTGAAAATGTTAACATACTTTAGGGATCTGGCGAGTAATTATAAAACATAGCGTACATTAGACAATTATTTATCCTCCGATAAATAAATCATGAGTAATTTTGGAGTCGACCTCCAACCTCTGAATAAAACGCTTGCTTAATGTGTCGTCTTAAAGTAGGTTTCTCACATTTGGAGCCTCTAGCCTCACACTTCACAGACCACACGAGCTCTTCGCAGTCAAGTGGCCATGTCCCCCCTCGCGCCCCACGCTGGCACGCTGACAAAAACACACACTTTCCTGATAATCGCTGCGCAGTTGAATAGAGGCCCGACGTTTCCCGACCAGGGGGTTTGAATTCTGTTTAATTCCCACAATACACGTCGGCTCTGACATTTCTCTGAAGAAGTTGAGCGCAATCTGCGCAGATTTATATTGGGCGATTAAAGTCTAAAGAGGCCGTGTCTCAGCAGTATCCTGCATTGATGACCTCGACCTGAATGTACAGCTGATGAAAGACCGCATTCCACTTTCTAACCGAATACTTTTACTCACAATGGAAGAGGTGATTAGTCGTAAGTGCTTTCTTTACGAGTACAAAGGCGGCGAAAACATTCTACTGCCCTTCCGCGCCACAGAAGAAGCTGCAGATCTGAAGAAGTAGCAGATCTGCGAGGGTGACAGAGGGCAACCCAAATGCGACGTGATTCTCGGACTCTTTCACCGCTTCACTGAACATCAACATCTGGCCAGGAACCGCGGGCCTGACGTTAATTCCATCTGGCACGGGGTTTGTTAAAAGCCTGGTATGACTTGGCCGTGTACAAATCCGACTAATTAGCCATTGTGCCGGTGAAACGAGACCATGCTCATACAAGATTTACAGCGCTAGTTACCAGCCAAGAGCAAATACAACAGCGGATAGGGGATTTGGATGTGTACTAAAGCACGATTAAATTGTGGTTAAAACTTTGTTATTTTATTCGATTCCCACACTACTGGCAGTTAAGGCGTTTGGTTTGGGGTTGAGGGATTAAGTGTGCTTGGGTGTACACGTCTGTGACTGTCCAGAGCCTCTCGCGGCTGCAGCCATGTGAGGGTATGCGCGCTTCAAAGGGTTTAAGGGTAAACCTTGTATCAGGAGCGAGGACTGAGCTCCTCTAATGACCCTGTAGGTAAAAGTCAATTACTTCTGCACCGTGATCAGAGCAGCCCAAATCCACAGGGGAGCTCTGAGGTCTAAAAGGCTTAATTAGAGCTCTTTCACTTTTATTTACTCCAAGGATTAACCCAACACTTCACAGACGTGGCCTTGTAATTTCTGCCTTTACATACAGCAGGCGTTTTTCATCAGAGTCCCATCAGTTGGCCAAATTAAACGTGGGCAGTTATAGATTCTGAAACTCACCGTGAAAAGTACAACACGACTTTTTTCTGCTCCAAATTATTGGATCAACTTTGCACCCCTGTAAACAAAAACACATCCCTGTAAACAAAACATGAAAAAAACGCATACTAATGTTAATGGAATCTACAGGGAGTTGAGTTTCAAATGGTTAGATAGAAATGAGGAACAAGGAAGATGATCCTCCACAGATCTCACAGTAAAGCGCGCGGGCTGGTGGGTGTGTGCACGCGCTCGTCAATCACACGGCCGTGACAAAGAGCAGTTATTGTGCTTTGTGTCTGTTCTTATCAGGCGGGATTAAACAGTTGGTACAGGTATGTCGCGCTGCTCAGAGCTGTCTTTCTGTTTCTGTCAGCTCTATCGCCTCAGGTGCATTTTATGGGAGTGGGAAACACCTCTGCCAAAACACACACACACACATACACTTACGTCTGGCAGGCCTGTTTGTTACAGTTCATGTATGTGGGTGTGCTTGTGTGTACATATACACATGCACATGTGTGTGTGCTTGTGTACACGCACACACACACACAACCACACACCCACAAACACATTTTTCAAGTGACACCTTGGCATATTTGAGGTGCCTTGCTCAAAAATTGTGGTTTATGTTTTGATGTGTGTGTGCGTGTGTGTATCTGTATCTTTGCTGTTGTGTGGATCTCCTGTGTGGCAGCGTCACATTGAAACCACACCTCTGTCGTGTGCCCCTCTCACCAAACCAACTAACTTTCTTATTCTAAAACCTGTCTGCCCTCCAGGACGTTGCACAGTTGCTGCCAGTCTCCCCCCCGCGTGCCATGGGTAGCAAGACCCTGCCGGCCCCCGTCCCTCTCCACCCGTCTCTCCAGCTGGCCAATTACTCGCTACTGCAGAGTTCCAGTGGCTTCCAGCTGCCGGCGGACCACATGCCCGGCGTGTACAGCTTCAGCGCCCTGCACGCAGTGCACCTCCACCACTGGACGCTGGGGTACCCTCCCTTTGCCATGCCGCGCTGCACCTTCTCCAAGCTCCCGGGGCTCGTGGACGGCCGCTTCCCTCTGCCCTCCGTCCCGCCGCTGCCCCACCTGGTGCAGCACGGCAAGCCGGAAGCCGCGGGTGGAGGCAACAAGAGCAAGCCGCGCTTCGACTTCGCCAACCTGGCCGCGGCCGCCACGCGGGAGGAGGAGCCGCCGGAGGCCGAGGACCTGAGCGCGGGCGGAGGAGGGCACGCCCGCCCGCCGTCGCTCGGCTGTCTGATGGATGTCGCAAAGCTCTCCTCCCCCGAGCGCAAGCCGAACCGCGGCCGTCTCCCGTCCAAGACCAAGAAGGAGTTTGTGTGCAAGTTCTGCGGGCGCCACTTCACCAAGTCGTACAATCTGCTGATCCACGAGCGCACGCACACTGACGAGAGGCCTTACACCTGTGACATCTGTCACAAGGCCTTCAGGAGGCAGGATCATCTGCGGGACCACCGGTAAGAGCGCCTCGACAACACCGTCCCTCACTCCTGACATCATCGAAAACAAAGCATGCAAACAAGAATGAGATAATGATGGTTTCCATGACGATTGAAACTGCGGTGTTACTGAATTTTTTGTTATGACATTTTTGTTTAACTGTTGCTGGTTGTACATGCAGACACTCTGCTTACATTCTTATGCTTAACGGTTTGTCCTGGGCAGATTATCAGCATACTGTATAATCATGTACATGTATACATGTATACATGTATAATCCTCATACATTCAAAATATCAGCATATAATCCTCACGCCTCTGTGAAAGATGGAGAGTATCTATCCAGCACTGTGACTGTGGGGTTCCACTGAGATTCATAGATCCTCACAGAGTTCCTCAGTAGCTGCTGTTCTCCTGTTGAAAAAAACTAAACACAAACATATTTAAATAACGAAACACAAACTTTTTTCATCTTTGAAAATTCTAGCTTTGGACTCTTTATTTTCTTAAAGCCCTTTGATAATATTTAACAAATGTTGACTGGAAAGATTCATCTGATGTTTCCAAGACATGCAGAATAACAAAAAATGTCTTCTTTGGTGCATCAATCCCTTTCTGAACTCACTGCTTTATCATGTCTAAGCACAGAAGATACACTTTTATCATTCTAAAACAGTGGAGTGATTGCTAACAGACCCCCCCCCCTCTCTTTTCACAGGTATATCCACTCTAAAGAGAAGCCATTTAAATGTCAGGAGTGCGGAAAAGGTTTCTGTCAGTCCCGAACTCTCGCTGTCCACAAAACATTACACATGCAGGTTAAAGAGCTGAAGCCTGCCAAGATAAAGTGAGGTCACCCATTTCAGCCAATGGGGACACTGGAAAGCCAATAACCTGAGGACAGCAGCCAATAACAGTGCCAGACCAAAAGAGACTACTTCAACATGCGGAGAGACGGAGAGGAGCAAGGTTTGAGCAGGCATGATACTAAACCGTGGATTTATGCAAGAGCTCGCCGAAACCTTGAGTGCATAAACCTGCCAAGCAGCCATTCTGAACAATTGGACAAACCAGGATCGAAGGGGCATAGGACTGTATAACTGCAAAACCCTGGAGTGATATACGTGAGCTTGCTTGTAAGCCCTTTGGAGGGTTTGGCGAGCCAGGGTTGGGTGCAGTGTCTCAAACGGATCAAATCCAGAGGACAGACTCAAATGCTAAAATGTAAAAAATTTGATCTCAGATATTTCTATCAGCTCTCTTAGATGTTGACAGATCAATCAGCTTTTCAGTAATTGATGTTGGGGAATGTTCACTGTTTTTGGCTGAAGAAGAACAAATACTGGGACCTGCATCCATGAGAAAACCGAGAACGTGCAGAACCAAAGCAGCATAGCTGTCAGCCAAACCAAAGTATCCAGAGACACATTCCAACCTTATATTTTTTGTACAGATTTTTCCTTTTGTATAACTGTTAATTTGGCACTTTAATCAGTTTATTGATTATTTACATATATCACTGGATTCCTAAAACTTATTTTAAAAATAAATAGTCATTTTGTTATCAAAATCATTTGTGGAAAACAACATGTTTGGTGCTAATGACAGGATAATGCATTTAAATGGCATTTATTCTGAAGCAGGTATAAGGGTTAAGAGGTGTCAAACAGTTTCCTTTGTTGATCTTTAGGTCTGGAACTTTGCAAGGATTCCCCACAACCTGCCTGGAGCGTGAAACGATCTCTGTTTGATCACTACAGAAAAAAAACAGCTGTCATAGTGATATGGTGTTTAAGGTGTAATCTTACCCTGAGCTCAGGTGACACTTGTGATGTCACTGGCTCACGGAGTGAGCAGATCAGCCAGGTAGCCTGTGATCAGGAGCAACGAGCTCATCATTATCACAGCTCTTCAGCTCCGGTTTCAGATTTGTGTATTTCCCACACATTAAAGGTAGTGGAGGTGAACTCATTAACAGCCACTTTAGAAAAGCAAAGAGCCCATTCCTGTACAACCAGGAAAACACACACACACACACACACATTGATTATAGGAAGTGTGGGACTACTTTTGAAAAGAAGGATAAGTTCCAGACTAAGTGTGATCAGTTCTAGCTGGATTCTAAAACATCTTCCAGTATATCTGCAGTATATCTGTATAGGATGCAGAACATTTAAAAACTATCCTACTAAATTACATTATTGTTTGACATGGTTGATGTGAATATAACTGTGAATGTAACTTTAAGACAGTGTTGGGACATTGCAAAATGAACACACACATACACACACACTCTATCTCTCTCTCTCTCTCACACACACACACACAGAACAGGAACATGTCTGGCAGTATAGAGTTTTTAATGGATTCAGGAATCACTGTGATATTGATATATGAGATCATAACAGCACCAGGTCCTGAGAAACATCACGGTCTCTCAGCAGAAGTCCAGATGTAGGATTTCTGCTGGCCTGGAGGGGAGGCTTCCAGTGCTGTAGACGTGTGCTAACAGCTTAACATCACAGAAGTCATTTTATTGTTGCATGCCCAGGATAAGATGGGTGACACACACACACACACACACTCCATCTCACACACACACACACACACGCGCTCTATCTCACACACACACTCTCTCTCTCTCTCTCTCTCTCTCTCACACACACACACACACACACACACACACACACACACACACAAACTACCTCTTTC
>JAOXYF010000009.1:16789818-16799818 GCA_028565775.1 Sternarchorhynchus goeldii
TGTAGGAACATACTTAGCACAGTTCAGTTGTGCAGGAACATATTTAGCACAGTTCAGTCGTGCAGGAACATATTTAGCACAGTTCAGTCATGCAGGAACATACTTAGCACAGTTCATAGTTACAGTCATTCATGAAACTGCGGTCATGCAGGACAACTGTAGGTCTCCCCCCAAATATCAGACACGCCACAAACACTCCCCACATTCCCTCACTGAAACCCAAGTATCAGGCCTTTCAGTACAAGATGCAGGAAGTGGGAGAGGGTCTGGTTTTGATAGCTTGGCCTAAAATCCTGAAGCACACCACAGCGCAACCACAGCACAGCAACCTCTCCTTCATCTCTGATTGGTTACGGCTTTCAGGGGGCTGTTCCTTTTCTTTTGACAGACATGTGGACTGGGGACGTAGTATTTCCCAGTATGCTTCTGTTGATGGGAAGTTGGCTTGCTTGTGCTGGATTGGATCAGCCTCCAACACCACTGTATGCTTTGCCAAAAATTGAGACTCAAGTAAATAAATATAAAGACCAATAAGGCCAGTAAACCGAATCCCATCTCGTTCTTGAATGGCGGTGACAAGATTTGTGCGTGATTGAAGCCATAGCAACAAAACTGCCTTACTCTCCCAGGTCTTAGAGGAGGCTGCCTTGGCGAGCACCGGCCAGACACTCACCTGATTGGTCACAGTGGGTTTGGCATTGTGGCTGACCACACCCCTAAAGCCCTGACCACACCCCTAAAGCCCTGAGGGCCGGTCATTTAATCTCAAACCAAAAACGATGGCCATTATTCTCAACAGAGTAGAAGCCAGCCTGAGCTTGTCTGCTTTATCTATCTATCTATCTATCTATCTATCTATCTATCTATCTATCTATCTATCTATCTATCTATCTATCTATCTGAGGCCAATATTCCGATGGTTTTTGCTACTCAGAATTGCACACATGCAATACACAAACTTTAACACACGCAATAAGCAAACATAGATGAAAGTTCCCACAGTCATTTCCACCAGATATCATTATCTGATATTATATGGTTTTGCTGCACCTGTTCTTTGATCGGGTCTGTTTGGACTGAGCAGCATATGGCTGTGATGTACATATACAGGTGTAAGCTGTGCTAATACAGTTGTGCTGTGTATATGCAGGTACAGTTGTGCTGTGTATATGCAGGTGTAGGCTGTGCTAATACAGTTGTGCTGTGTATATGCAGGTGTAGGCTGTGCTAATATGGTTTTATTGTGTATACAGGTGTAAGCTGTGCTAATAGGGTTGTGTTGTATGTATACAAGTGTAAGCTGTGCTAATAGGGTTGTGCTATGTGTATACAGGCGTAGCCTGTGCTAATATGGCCTTTTGCTAATCTATCATAGTTTGGCCCCTTGGTGTAGCTAGGAAGCGTGTATGGAGCTGTAAAAACACAAGCCAAGACAAATCAGAGAGATTGCACAATAACACAGGCGTTCATGCGTTTTACAAGACTACAGAGGACTCTCTCTCTGTCTATTTCTCTCTCTCTCTCTCTTTTTCTCTCTGTCTCTTTCTCTCTCTCTCTGTCTCTTTTTTCTCCGTCTCTTTTTCTCTCTCTCTCTATGTCTCTGACTATCTCTCTCTACTTCTTATCAAGACTTGGATAAGTTGGAGCATCAAATACAAGTTTAAGATGAATTTGGGTCTGTGAATTTGAATTAAAGGCAGGAAGAGCTACATGGTTTGGAAACTTGCGATCACCTTTTAAAACTCAGGTTTCACAAAAGTAACAGAAGTGTGTGTGTTATTTCTGAGTGTGCGAGTGTTCACTTCTGAGTGTGTGAGTGGTTCACTTCTGAGTGTGTGAGTGTTGTTTCTGAGTGTGTGAGTGTTCACTTCTGAGTGTGAGTGGTTCACTTCTGAGTGTGTGAGTGGTTCACTTCTGAGTGTGTGAGTGGTTCACTTCTGAGTTTGTGTGTTCACTTCTGAGTGTGAGTGTTCACTTCTGAGTGTGTGAGTGGTTTACTTCTGAGTGTGTGTGTTCACTTCTGAGTGAATGTTCACTTCTGAATGTGTGAGTGGTTCACTTCTGAGTGTGTGAGTGGTTCACTTCTGAGTGTGAGAGTGGTTCACTTCTGAGTGTGAGTGTTCACTTTTGAGTGTGTGAGTGGTTCACTTCTGAGTGTGAGTGTTCCCCTTTGAGTGTGTGAGTGGTTCACTTCTGAGTGTTCCTCTATCATTACACCCACTAAGACCTGTTCCACAGGATGACAAGTCAGCTAATGTTTGTAACTATATCATAATCAATGAAGAGTTTCCGCCCTAAAACATTCAGCTGAAGGAATGGCTTACTTCACTTGGTTCGTGGGAATCTTCCGTCCAGGCCCTGTGGATGGGAGGCCAGGAGCACTGCTTCTGATCTGCAGATCACACACCAACCAAACCAGTAATGAACACGTTACCTGGTGTCAGTTACAGAGTGTATTCAACACATCTGACAATGCCAACCACAGTGTTTCTGGTCTGACCTCTTTTCTTTGGGGACTCACGGGTGCGCCTCTGGGCAGGTTGGAAAGGGGAGGGCACTGGGGCAAAGAGGGTGTGGACAGGGCATTGGGGGCAAAAGGGGTGTGGAGAGGAGGGTGGGGAAGAGGAGGAGGTGGGGTGAGGGTACTGTAGGGAAGAGGGTAGGTTGGAGGGGGTGGATGGTGAAGGACCACAGCACAGTTCTGTTAGAAGCTTCCCTGGACGTCCATGTTCAGGAGAACCGGACATCAGACAGATGCAGGTTTAGAACACGGAAAGCAGCAAGGTAATCACAACAGTGCAGACATGTTTGTTTAATTATCTGTAAGTGCAGGAAGTTCTGCCAGTACAAGCTGCTTTTAGAACTGAAATGACAGGGTAGTGACCAGCTAATCAATATTTTCCTTTAAATGAAATCAATCTTTGAGCATATATTATCTGTTACTACCTCCCTCATGTGCTTTGGTGAAAATGACCCTCCCTTGACCTTCCACTGGAGCTCCTTTTGTTCCCCTTTGCTGTGGTTGTGGTCACTTTTACACTGGTCGCATTTATGGTGGCAACATTCGCGGCGGTAATATTAGCGGCGGTAATTTTAGCGGCTGTAATGTTAGCAACGGTAACATTAGCGACGGTAACATTAGCGATGGTAACGTTAGCAATGGTAACGTTATCGGCGGTAACATTAGCAATGGTAATGTTAGCGATGGTAACGTTAGTGGCGGTAACATTAGTGATTGTAACGTTAGTGGTGGTAAAGTTAGTGGTGACAACGTTTGTGGCAGTAACGTTTATTGTGGTCGTGTGTGCGTTGGTTTCATTTTCGCAGCTGCAGAGGCTTTCGTAACTCCTGCCGTGAGAATTTTCAAGCTGGATTGATAAACCACAGAAAAAAAGGAGAAGGATGCTTGATAATTAGCATCTAACAACATGCAGAGCTCTTACAAAATACAAAAAACATACAATTCCAAGAACAAGAAACATTGCGTGATACACAGCACAGACTTCAGTAAGTTCTCAGAAGTTCTCAGAAGTCTGCAGAAGATGCCCTGTTCCACAAACCTCTGTTTCTTCCTCGGATCTGACCTTTGGCCACACCCCCCTCCTGGGGGACAGCCTTTGACTCCCTCCTGATCGCAGCATGAGGGTGTGGCCTCCTACTGGGTTGTAACAGAGGTGACGTGATGTTTCTGGCTCCAGTGGGTTGCCCCTCTCCATGTGCGACCGTGTGTGGGTGTGGGTGTGTGTTTCAGGGCCACTTCATCAATTAACTTAGAAGGAACTGATAAGAAGATGTTCCCACTAATATGCTTACAGAGCTCTAGTAGCAGAATGGAGCTGTTTGAACAGGAGTTACTATGTTTCTGTGCACTGTATGTACTGATATTTTACAATGTAAACTAAATACCCACTTTTTCTGCTCCACTTTAGGAACTTTGAAAAGTGTGTAAGAAACTGTAAAGTGATGAAACTGTAAAGTGATGAAACTGTAAAGTGATGTGACACATTTAATAAGACACTAGTAAAGTGTAGCACGGAGCATCTCTTGAACGCTGTTTCTCTCCCCTTAAGACATGAAATGAGCAAAAATTAGGAGATAAATATCTTGTTGACAAACAGAAGAAGAGAAATGATAAACATTGGTTGGGGATCTGCCAAGCCTCACCTTCACAGATACGCACAGAAACAACAATAAAACACATACAGCATGGAGATAGTGAGGGCAGGGCTAGAGAGAGATAGAGGGAGAGAGACCAAGAGACTGAGAGAAAGAGTGAGGGGTAACAGAGTGAGAGAGAGAGAGAAGAAGAGAGGGAGGGGGAGAGAGACAGAAACGGAGGGACTTTTGGCAGCATATGTTTTGTGGAGATCCTGAGCAACAGGGAGCACACAAATCTGATTTCAATAAACACAGAATTATTATTATTAAATGTCTTTCTTTCTCGCTCTCCCTCCCTCCCTCTCTCTTTTTCTCTCCCTCTCTCTCTCCCGTTTTCCCCCTTTCTTCTTTTCTGAGTGGGTCTAAAAGGCCCCAAATCCTCCTCTCCTCTCCTGCTGTCCTTCTCAACTCCTCTATTCTCCCTGTCGTGTTGGGGTCCCACCTGGGGTCCCACCTGGGGTCCCACCTGGGGTCCCACCTGGGGTCCCATCTGGGGTCCCACCTGGGGTCCCACCTGGGGTCCCACCTGGGGTCCCACCTGCGTGGGCCCCGTAACTTCCTGCTGCTCCAGATGGCACTCTGCCCAGCTACAGGGCTGGACTTGGAAAGAGAGAGAGAGAGAGGAGAGAGGGAGAGAGAAAAAGAAAGAGAGAGAGAGAGGGAGGGGGGAGAGAGAGAGAAAGAGAGAGGAGAGAGGGAGAGAAAGGGAGAAAGAGATAGTGGAAGAGGAGTGAACAGGTCTACTGAAGGCCCACAGTAAAATCACTTTTACTTAGAAAAGCTCATGAGAACAGCATGTAATAGCAGCTACAGCACAGCAGGGGGTGGGGCACGTGTGATTTGGGTGGAGGATGCAAGCAATTTGGGTGGAGGGCATGAGTGAGTTTGGTTGAGGACACGTGATTTGAGTAGAGGAAACGTGTGATTTGGGTGGAGGCTATGTGTGAGTTTGGTTGAGGACACGTGATTTGAGTAGAGGAAACGTGTGATTTGGGTGGAGGCTATGTGTGATTTGCATGGAGGACACATGATTTGAGTAGAGGAAACATGATTTGGGTGGAGGCTATGTGTGATTTGGATGGAGGACACATGCAGATGTATGCCAGAGGATGCTCCATCTTAAACATGCTATAGAGTGGGCAGGTGGTGTGCTATGTTGCTCCATCTTAAACATGCTGTAGAGTGGGCGGGTGGTGTGCTATGAAAACAGATCCAAATCAGAGCCAGGCAAAGGGATGGAGGAGCACTAATCACAGTCTTATACCCTCAGTCCAGTCTCTCATCCTTCTCTCTCTCTCTCTCTTTCTCTGTCTGTCTCTTTCTCTCTTTTTAAAATCAAAGCCATCATGAAGTCTGCTTTCACATTGGGACAAACATTTTAAAACCACAACAGACTTTAAGTGTCTGAACCCAAAGTGTCTCCAGATCACACACTGAAGTTCATTCCAGATCAGCACCACTTTGTCACTGGCATGCAATCAGGCATATCCCAAACGCAGATTATTATTTATGCATCCCACATTTTGCTTTTAATCAGTCATATGTTTCAGCAGACGTACGAACTTGTGACCAAGACTTTCTGCCATGTCCCAGTATGGGAGGAGTTTGTTAGTGGGATGGATTAGAATTTAGTGGGAGGAGTTAGCTGTTAGTGGGATGGGTTAGGATTTAGTGGGAGGAGCTAGGACACATCATTCCACAGACTACTGTAGCATTATCAGACAAATATCTTTATAAAAATATCTTTATTCATCTATGTAATAACCAACTTTTAAAACAAAAACTACATCATGTCCAAATGTCATAACAGACATAAATGGCATCGTTATGAGTGAAAGGACGCAGAAGATTAGCAAAGCTCTGCTTTTCTTCCTCACACATGGTGAGTATGATGTTAGTATGATATGAGTATGATGTCAGAGTTTTTACTCAATTCGCTGCCCTGTGTTCTTGTGTTGAACACACCACCGTGGGCAGGTGGGCCCAGTCACAGTCGTGAGCCTTAAGAGGAGACAATTCAGTTCCCCCTCCCTGCGGACGGACACCCGATACAAACAAAGGTTTTAAAGAGGAAACATTTGTTGCATGAGCAGGGCCCTGGGAAGGTGAAGGGGGGGGGTTGGTGCTAGAGAGCAGAGTGAACAGCCTGTCCGCCGGGAGGTCCAGAGCGGTGGGTGATTTGTTACTTGGAAGGTCGGCACAGGACACAGTTTCAGGACATGTCGTAAAGTTGGCTATCGGTGGTTTTAATCTCAAATGGGAAGTTCTGGCGGTTCCTAGGGTTTGACCTCGGGGAGTCATTTGCTACTCAATGAAGCAAAGTGGTTCTCACTGGTCTCACTGGACTCACTGGTTCTGTTCTGACTGCTTGGTGAGACAGAGTTCTGTTCTGACTGCTCATGACCTGCTGAGCTCATTACCACAAACCATATCAAAGCGAGTGGAACTTTACTGTATGTAAGTGACAAATCATATATTTATTTAGATGCATTCATCAGACCCAGAACTCCGATAAACTACACATCCCATCAACCTAATCTCCCAGAGTACTCACAGAACTTGTGTTGGATTGGGGGTAGTTCTGGTTGGATTTCATATGAAGGAAGCTGTAAGTAAAGCTACGGCCAGCACACCCACCCAACCTCCAACCTCCACACTCACCCAAACTCAAACCTCCATCACACATGCCCTATTCTACAGTCCAGGAGGCAATAGGAGATCTTATTACTGCCCCTACTCCACGCTTCTACATACTCCACGCTTCTACATACTCCACGCTTCTACATACTCCATGCTTCTACATACTCCACGCTTCTACATACTCCACGCTTCTCTCACATGCAAACATTTGGCAGATGATCTTCTGTGCTTGGAAGCAGATAAGAATCCTACAGGTACATTTTATTGTCATTCATAGCGTCATTAGTGAAAGATATTTTTAGTAGCTAAGAGAGTCTTAACACTACCTTGTGAATGACAGGTTAAAAGTGGATTAGCATTTCATTTATTATTAGCATTGCTGTGATCTGTGTGTTGCTGGGGGTCTGTCACTATATACATTAATTACACTGTGATTGAATACTAGCTGCGTGTCAAAGGAAGACTTTTCAACAGCAAGAGATAATGTCAAGTCACAAGTGCCAGGAAACATGTTTACATCAGTCCCACTGCACCAGTACCAGATGAGATCCTCCACACATCCACAGTGAGCAGCATCATGCACTGCATGTTTGTGAATACAAGAGTTCTCTCCAAACTCAAACTACTTTGCAGTGCCTGTAGATCGGATTTTAGACGGTGCTGACAGCTTTCCAGAATGCAATCATCTTGCTTCAACGCTAACAATGACGCCTCCACGAGCCCCAGTGCACAGCTGTATCCAGCTCTCCTCGACGCTGGACGCTCCCCTGGTTCAGTTAA
The DNA here is from genome assembly GCA_028565775.1 of Sternarchorhynchus goeldii. Lineage (NCBI taxonomy): Eukaryota > Metazoa > Chordata > Actinopteri > Gymnotiformes > Apteronotidae > Sternarchorhynchus > Sternarchorhynchus goeldii. The sequence goes on from JAOXYF010000009.1 coordinate 16,797,397, forward strand.
GCCGAGCTACAGTCCAAAAGCTCAGCACTGGAGCAGGAACTGCGGGCCCAGTGGAAACAGTCCCGGCGTGCTTCCAGGAGAGGGAAAAGGTAACATTTTGCTAATCATGGCTGTTCGGCAGTGATTATACGTCGACCGTGAACCATGAGCTGAAGAGACACATGTTGGTGTGTGCCAGATCACGCCAAGGGCCTGGGGAAGGGGGTCAGGGGTTGGGAGTCAAGGGTAGGCTTGCTCCATTCCATGGTGTACACTTGGGATTCTGGGCTCCAGGACCTTGGAAGGCCGCCTCTGTCGTCCAGCTGCGCCCCTGGGCGTCGACTCGCTTGGGGGGGAGTTGGGGTGTGGGTGGAGGAGGGGGGGTTCAGGACATAACTGTCATTTCAGGTTATCTAAGAAGACCTTAGTTTGGAACTAAAACTACCGTTGAACATATACCATGTCTGGTACACTGAACAGGGGAGAGTACACACAGTTGGACATACACACAGTGCTTCCACAGATAACGTTTTGTGTGCGTGTGTGTGTGTATGTGTGTGTGTGTGTGTGTGTGTGTGTGTGTGTGTAAGACAAAGACTTGATTACGGTAGAAAATGTCTCTCAGTAGGAGAACTGGAAAGTAAAACAGTAAAGCTGTAAGGTGGGGTGTGGTGATCCAGAAGATAGGAGGAGGGTTTGATGTCAGGAGAGTTCACAAGTTCCTTCCCTGGATTAGAGCACAATTTAGATAACAAGATGTGTGTGTGTGTGTGTGTGTGTGTGTGTTTCTTATTGCAAGGGTTCACTGAATGTCTGATAAGGACAGTGACTCAACCAAATGGTCTCTTTCATCTCTTCTGACTGTTATAAAACCTTTAATTTATTTATTGTTATTAACCTGTTATTTCAAAAAGACAAAAATAGGCAAACAATATTAGCACAAACCTGAGGGCTGATTATAAAAACCACAAAATACCCAATTAACCACAACAAATACAAAAGGTTCTTTACGGATGAAGAGGAACAGCCCACACTAGGATGAAGAGGAACAGCCCACACTAGGATGAAGAGGAACAGCCCACACTAGGATGAAGAGGAACAACCCACAGTAGGACGAAGAGGAACAGCCCACACTAGGACGAAGAGGAACAGCCCACACTAGGATGAAGAGGAACAGCCCACACTAGGACGAAGAGGAACAGCCCACACTAGGACGAAGAGGAACAGCCCACACTAGGACGAAGAGGAACAGCCCACACTAGGTACAGATACAAGACAGTGGAGTGTTATTAAAGGTTAGTTACAATGCAATTACCAGTTAACTAAGTGGCCCGAACAGATTGTACTACATTTAGCAGAATGATTTCTGTGGTAACACAAAATCAATCCTGCTTGTTTTGGTAAATATTTTAACATTACGACTGGACCTGACTATAAACTTCTAATTATGTTTTGTCTCAGAGATCATCTACTCAACCCAGTGAGGCCTCGTAACACCTGGGCTTCAGGTTTAATGAAAACTACATACTTATCTGCAATGAAGCACCGATTCCCAGATGTTTTCAAAGTGTGTGTGTGTGCGTATCTGTGTGTGTGTGTATGTGTGTGTGTGTGTGTGTGTGTGTGTGTGTGTGTGTGTGATTTTATGTGAAATTCGAGCAGTAGCCTCACCAGCAGCAGTGTGGAGGAGATAACGAGAGGTGAGAAGTCAGTGGCCCAGGCTGAGCTTCAGGACCAGGGGCCCTCGCTGTCCAAACTGACCCGCCACACCTCACCTTCCCATGGGCTGTAAAACCCACAGAGAGCAGGGGGTTATGCTCAGCATGACACTGAACCAAGGGGAGAAACTCACTCCTTTATCTCTGATTCAGAGCCAAGATACTGGCGCACATGGAGAGATTCGTTACATCTCTTGAAGAAGAGCTAAATGAATGAAACAAACAGTGAAGCTGTTTTTTCTTTAAAAAAAATCCCCTTAGTATGTTCATATGGCATCAAATGCATCTGAGACACTTGTTGGTTGTCCAATCGTTGCTTGTTCGTGGTAAAAAGTCTTTTGCTGGTAGCTTGGCTAAAGTGTGGGGAGGGTGGGCCAGGTCTGGTAGAGTTGATGCAGGATGGTGTGAGATCCACTGGGGTTCACAGCCCAGCCAGGGCCCTCCGGTGGCTCTGGGAGAGAGAAGGTGTTTGTTTATGTAAGGGACCTTCCCCCAGTGATTAATCACTTAATCAAGGCACACTGGGGTCTCCCCCTTGCTACAAAACAGAGACAGAGTTCTGCTTTCTCTCTCTCTCTCTCTCTGTCTCCCTCCCTCTCTTTCTGTCTGTCACTCTCTCCCTCCCTGTCTCTGTTTCTCTCACTCTCTCTCTTTCTCTCTCTCTCTCTCTCTCTCTCTCTTTCTCTCTCTCTCTCTCTCTTTCTCTCTCTCTCTCTCTCTCTCTC
>JAOXYF010000009.1:16819822-16833447 GCA_028565775.1 Sternarchorhynchus goeldii
AGAGAGGGAGGGAGAGAGAGAGATAGAGAGAAGATATGAGGGACTGAAGGAGAGAGGGAGGGAGAGAGAGAGATAGAGAAGATATGAGGGACTGAAGGAGAGAGGGAGGGAGAGAGAGAGATAGAGAGAAGATATGAGGGACTGAAGGAGAGAGGGAGGGAGAGAGAGAGATAGACAGAGACAGAGAGAATATGATACTAATTTAGCTAAGCAGTGTCATAACTTCAAATATACATATAAATATGACACTGTTTTGGGTTGCACTGTGACACTGCCTCTCCGGGGAGGCAAGCATGTCATGATGTAAGAATTCAATCTTTCTGAAGCTCTTAAAAAATAGATCATGTCACACTCTGGTATGTAAACTTGAACTGGGGAACAGATTAGCTGGCCACAGATGGTTGGTAAAAGTGAAGTTTTCCACAAGCACTCCTGATGTAACAGACTGGGGTGGACACAGAAATCAAAACCCCTGCTGTTCTTCAGATGGCTGACAGAGAGAGAGAGAGAGGGAGAGAGAGAGAGAGGGAGAGGGTTGATTCTGAACCAACCATGTAACTCAAATGCCAGACCAGAGCTTCTGTTTGTACATATCAGGTCCTGTTCTTGTCTCAGGAACCATCATTAACTTTGTCATTGTCATTGTCAAGTTAATGAAGTGTCTTAAACATATATGAATATTTTTATTCTGCTGTCTGATATTCTAAAGACAAACAAGCATTTCCCCGCGTTAATTTGCGATATGGTGGAATCTTTCAGTTTTTTGTACATTACTTTAACACACATGTTGAATGCAGTACCTATGAACAAATACAAACAACCAGGAAATATATCCAGGTGTCCAGGTGTGTACAGTTTACAGTGTTTGACCCTCATGCTGATACTCAGTGAGATCGACTTAAGTGCCATTCTGGATTCCAAATGCTTCTCGTCAGGTTATTTGGAAAGTGACAGGTCAATTATACGAAATGTTTAGGAAGTTCTGTGAATGGTTACATATGGAGTATAATGCATTCAGTATGTATGCACAAGGCTCAGGTTCTGTACATTAAGATCCTGCCTCATTTTAATTGATCTTTGTTTAGGGGAAAAATCAGCTCTTTAGTAAAAGATGCCATTTCAGAACGAACACAAAAAATGTGCTTCCAGCGACCTTGCACAGTAAATTGCGACTGTAGCTACACCAATCAGGGTCCCCTGTGTAAACGTTCAGTTTGGAAAGGTTTCCAGATTGAACGTTTCTAAGTACTACCTAGTGTGGGAAGGTTGCCAGATTGAACATTTCTAAGTACTACCCAGTGTGGGAAGGTTGCCAGATTGAACATTTCTAAGTACTACCCAGTGTGGGAAGGTTGCCAGATTGAACGTTTCTAAGTACTACCCATGTTCATCTAGATTTTCTGATACTGACGTACTTTATGCGCTTGGACTTGGCACCTGGCTGCTGGGCACCTCACTGCTCGTTCCTCCAGATGTGCAGTAACACGGGCGTGTCCTTTCAGAATGGCTACCAGACCGCACACATCAGCTCTGACCAGCCTCAGAACGGCGGTGGCCAAGAATGAGGTCAACATTTGGAGTAGCAAATGTATTAACAGGGTTCTTTTCATGTAAACATTCACGTGGTCTGCCAAGCTGACCCGAAACTTAATCAGATCCATAACCGGGAGAAATATTTGATTGTGATTGTTCGGTTCCTCACTTTGGCCTGCGGTTCCATATGTAACTCAGCAGTGGCTCTTGTTATGTGATGATCTGAACACCCATAAGAAGATCCTGAACTCATCCAACTTGAATAAATGACCTGATGTCCTTTCCTAATTACTGCAGACTGCACTACTTAACTACTTAATTTAGTCCACAAGTGAAATATTTAAAGAGAAGTAGAAATCTGATCCAAAATGGCTGACTACTGTCTTGTGACTTCATGAAAGCCGTTTTGTTTTTACGACGAGATGTTGAGGCAGATCAGTGAATCCCTCATTGCAACGCTGCGCTCCCAGCATCTCTCGGCAGCTTCCGACACAAGCGAATGTAATGAGAAGACCAGGCGACAAAACAATAAACGAATTCGCAACCTAATACACCATTACTCATCAATTTGCTCACGTAGAAATTTCGGCTAAAAATAACAGCGGCGGTGAGGGAGGACGGCGGTTAGGAAAATATTGTTTTCTCCCAGCACTAATATCAGTGTTCATGGCTGCGAACTGAAGGGAAAACGTCAGGCATCCATTACGGCTGTCTCTTGTGATTAATGTGGGGAGTTTTGGCCCGCACCTCACCTCGTAATGATGGACAGCCCCGGTGTGATTGGTTACTTCCATGGTAGCGGAGGCCCGCGATTCGCTGACATTGTGGTCGAGTGTGTGGTTTGGACTGCAAGTTGATTACATGTGTAACACGGAGAAGGAAAGACTCAGGACAGGGAAGACGTGTACCACAGCACCACTTCCTGAAAGAGTCTACAAGGGGCGTGGGAGCTGGAAAAGGCCTCATTCTGCCGCCTGTCAGTTAACAAGCGTGAAGAGGAAGAGGAGAATCAGGTTCAGGGATGAAGGTCATGGCCTCAGTGGATGAAAAGAATACACACAGAAGTAAAATAGCTGATTTTTTAAACATTCACACAGATGATCCATTTAATAAAAAAATACAAAAAATCATAACTGGTGATACTTTTTATACAACTTTCACAGAAAGATCTGAATGTGATCTGAATACGACCAAAATGGGGAAATGTTTTTGTCAGACAAGCACTGAGTAATCAATATTGTCTGAATGTGACATAGATGCTCCTTCAACATAAACAATTAACACTTCAAACATAGTAACTAAACCCTACTGATAATGTGGGAATAAGAACACAGACCCGTTGTCACTTTAAGAGCAGTAGCCAAACGGAAGAATACATCCTTTTACTTTCTAGGTTAATCTGAATTAATAGAAATGACTGCTATGCACACATCAGCCAGTGAAAGGCAACTGGAGCCCCTGTCGTTTCTCCATCCTCTCTGACTGAAATGGATCAACACTACTGTAGTTTGGGCTTCTACACTGGTGGCTAGGTACGAAAGAAAATGCACTCCAGTGTCTGATACTCACACATCTGTATTAAGTGTCTGATACTCACACATCTGTATTCACTTTGAAATGTTTACTTTCACAAACCTGGCTGCCAGTCTAAAGTTACTGCTGAAACAAGCAAGAACTAATTTCAGCTTCACAGACCTAATTTCAGCTTCACAGCAGTACCAGTAGTACTTTATTTGGGATATTTGTTTTGATAAAATGTTCCCCCTTCTCCCAGTTTGCGTCCAGTTAGGCCTAACCTCTTCATATGACTGAGGGTGTGGTTCAGATAAATGTGGGTCTAATATCATCCCTTAAACAGAACCGTGTCCATATATCTGATCCCTGAAATGAATCATTTCCTTCTTGCTAATTTGTGATATTTTTTATTATTATTTTTGACTGACCTTCTCTTTCAACAATCAAATTACCACAGTGGGGAAAAGGAGATGAATATCACAGAAAAGACAGGTCAAGAGATCCGATCTTAAAATTAAATAATATATCAGTTTCAAATACAACACTGCGCTACATCAGGACACAGCACATATACGGCACACGTGTCCCTCTCAAGGCTGAAAACGTGTCCCTCTCGTCTTCATCTCACTGGATTCTGCATTCGCAGAAACACTTTTTTTTCTCAGCTCTTTTTTAAGATATTCAGGCGATTTCCCCAAATGCCTTTCTGAGCCAAAGTCTACTCTAGCACTCTCGGCGGGTGCGGAGTGTGTGTTCATAGCGATGAGAGGGCGTAGATAAGGCCTCCAGACCTCCGATCGGGACGTATACTGAGGTCAAACACTAATAAGGACCAGGCTGCAGCCTCAGTAGGGAGATACATGGGCCTTGTATTTAGCTTGATTGTTAGCCATGGCAACACGCGAGCGAAAATATTCAGCAGTGATCCCAGGGCCAGGCAGAGCAGTAATTAATTGCTTATGAAAACATTCACCTGCCAAGTACTGTAGAACAAGAACATTTGGTATATCCAGGCATCATAACGCAAGAATGTTAACATGAATTGATGTGGAAGGAAGATCCTTCTTCAGGAAGGGTTGCCATGGCGAGTGAAAGAGTGCGGGAACGTGCTCATACAGGAGTGTGAGCAGGGGGGCCTTTAAGTATAGTTCATACACTCCAGACTGCGATCAAAGACCTGAAAGCTCTACGTTAAACTAACGTATAGACAAAAGTCAAGGCAAGACGAACGGAATGGGAAGCTAGTCCATATTTAAGATGGAGAGATTAACAGTCATTTCCAGTGGAGAGAAACTAGCAAGACAAAAGTTTTCTTACTACAATAAAGTTGGTCTTTATTTTAGCAGAGCCAGCACTTTGACCTCTTGGTGTACAATGTGTAAAGTCAGTAAAGTGATATTATCATGACGTGAAAAAAGTGTTCCTGCAAATCTGAGTTCTGTTAGCATGAGCCGAGATCTGTTAGCATTTATGCTAGCCCCGTTAGCATGACTGTTCGATTGACACGCTAAGATGCTCTGAAACCTCATCTTACCACATTGCTCCATCGCTCCAGGTCGCAGGGCCTCCCGTGGCATTGTGGGACGAGGCTGGTAGGGAGAGGAGCGGGATCCACCCCAGAGGCGTCACCAACGACATCAGACATGTTCTTCCAAAAGAGAGGAGACAAAACCAGATCAACAAAACCAGCACACATCACCGTCACGTTAGCATGGAAACGACACTACCACTGAACAGCTGTACTTATCACCTCAACAATAGTCAATCACCTCAGCTATTGTTATCACTTCAGATATAGTCAATCACATCAGATATAGTCAATCACATCAGATATAGTTATAGTCAATCACATCAGCTATAGTTATCACCTCAGCTATAGTCATCACCTCAGTAATAGTTATCACCTCATCTGACAGGGAGTATGCAATACTTGTTCAGTCTTGTCTTTCTCTTCAGTGGTCGAATGTTTCTTCCATTGTGTGAAATATGTGTGGCAAAGTATAGTTAGATGGTGTGTTGTTTGTTTCAGGCATGCTAAATGTGCCTGGTACACCTAAAGAGAATTTTGACTGAGAGAAATGTTTGAGTTTTGAGTCATAACTGAGAGAGATGTTTGATTAAAAAAATGTATTCAACATGGTGAATGAACGTGAATAGAATGTGAACTGGTGAAAACCTAAAGGTGAATGTTGGAACTTGGCCTGCCTGCAGCTAGAGGTTAATTAAGATGGAATATTTACAGCAATAAAAAAATAATTCAAAGTGAATTGAGTGGGCAGCTATGTTGTTACTGTCGATATGATGATCAGAGATGCCAATTATTAAACAGGTAACCGTTCTGTTTCATTATTAAACAGGTTACTATTCTGTTTAATTATTAAACAGGTAACTGTTCTGTTTCATTATTAAACAGGTTACTATTCTGTTTAATTATTAAACAGGTAACCGTTCTGTTTCATTATTAGACAGGTTACTATTCTATTTAATTCCATTCACCTGCACAGCAGCTGCAAGATTTAACACCAAGTCTGGAAGCCCAAATTTATGGCATTAATAAGAAAAGATGTACAAGTAGATAAGAGGAGGAGGGCCAACGGCAAGGAATGTTTTCTTCTGTCTGTCTTTCTTGTGACATATTTTTTGTTCATTTTCAATTTTGCACCTCTGCCAAAATGGAAGACAACTGGTAATTGTGTGTGTTGCGTTTGGAAAACACCTCTCATTCTTTCGGAGTCTCAGCCGACTGCCAGTGGGCCACAATCTCGCTTTTGTCTCCTCCATGTCTCTTTTGCTAACGCATCACTTCTCCAGATCAGGAAGAGTGATAAGGCCTGCCGCGATCAGGAGCGTTTTGGCACCTGGACTGAGACTTGCTCGCATACAATACCACACCTCCACCCGCTTTTCTTTGCACAGACAAATGAAATATTAAAATATTTAATATTAAAATATGAAATTACCAGGTCAATATGATATCAGCTGATGTTATTGTGGCTTTTATACGTTGAGATGTTTGGTTATGCAGTAGCAAAAAATAAATAAATGAGAACTTCAGTTTGAAATGAAGCGTCAGGTGTGAGTGGTTCTTCAGTGGCCTCAGGCAACTGGCAGAACTGAGTTTCATCACCTTTACACACCACTGATCACTATCTCCCCTCTCCGCCTTCTTTAATTAAAGTTCTGCGGCACACTGAACAAACCAGAGTTACCGTCCACAAGTGGATAGACAGGTAGTGAGTAAATACCCCCATTTTATCAGGACACCTAAAGAGCCTGGTGTTTGTCATCTGCACGAAAGACGTCTTGAGAGAACTCGGCTTCCTGCTGGCTATGCCCACTTACCATCTTGGCGCTGGAGAAGATTTGGGTTCACTTGGGTTCAGTAGGAAGCAGCAGGGAACGTGACAGTAGATTATGTGAAGTATGACTGCAGACGTGGGAAGTGTTGATGACTGCAGCTTCAGAGTCACGAACAGCTTGGTGTGACCTGCGTTTAAAAATAACAATAGCAAAAGATTCAAACTACTGTTCAGTACAAAGTCATCCTGCTGACTGTGGTATTTGAAAAGGGTGTGTATGTGTGTGTGTGTATGTGTGTGTGTTGTGTGTGTGTATTTGTATTAGCTTATGTCTGACCTTTTTGCAAATCAAACATTCATAACAAAAGGAAAACATAACAGTTTATCGACAGTCACATCTTTAAATATCTCACATCTTTGCAGTATTTATAAGTGTTCAGTTAAATATCTCACATCTTTGCAGTATTTATAAGTGTTCAGTTAAATATCTGGGCACAAATAATAATCATTTGAAGATACGTTACACAACCCTAGGGTGAAGAAATAAAGTGTACAGAAAACAGAAAAGAAAGAATGAATGAGAATAAATAATTACAAATGTGTATAGAATAATAATAATAACATTCAGTTCAAGCCAGATGTGAAGATTAGAAGAAATGCCTTCAGAAATATAAGAAACAGTCCCAGTCTGTTTCTCAGATAATTTCATATTTTCCAGGAGAAAATGACTCTTCATTCCAGACAGATACTTTACCATAAGACACCAAGCTTGTTCAGTCGTGCATGTCTTTTTCCAGGACAACACAAAAGATGGGTGTTTTAAAATATGCACACACACACACACACACACTTGATGAAAGACTGTGTTTGTCAGAGTGAAAACAGACTGCTGGCTTCTTAAGCTTCACAGAGAGAGAATTCTGTCAACAGGTGTGTTATCCTTGCTGCCATGTTTTCTGTCATAGGGTTGTACACACACACACACTATATCATGAATTCCTACATACATATATTAAAAGCGACTTCCACATTATTTCCTACACAGATAAATGTAATGTTATATTTCACTCTAAAGAGTTTCACTCATAATTCTTGCTATGATTCAGCTTCAACCATTAAGTTATTAATGTATTGGACCAACAGGTTTTTGTTAATTCCAGAGGATATTTTTTACTTCCTCAAAGTGAAGTATCTCTGTGATCATGAGCGATTTGCTGTACTGAGCAGATGCTGAGTCAGTTAATAAGACTAACACGCAGGCTGCCGTGCTCTGTGTGAACTGTAATATTTACATTTGCTTACATAAACAACCGGATTTTGCCGGGGGTGATAGTACCTCATCAGATAGATCGCACAACTTTCTATTGTTGTCAGTTGAACAGAAGTTGTGTTGTGGTTATGCTGATTTACTTCAAAGGAATTCCCTGCCGTCAGAGTAACACAACACACTCCACAATGTAAGAGTGGGCTCCATGTAAGAGTGTGCTCCACAACACAGAGAGAACACTCCATAACACGCTCCAGTTCAGGCTTCTCGCCCATTTTATTCCTGAGAGTCATGGAGTGCTGCTGTTGGCCAGTTCATGAAAGGTAAACCAGGGACTGTGTCTAAAATGGTTCCGACCAGAACTAAGCGACGACTTCTGAGAAAAAAAAAGTACGGTATGTGACATCCATCCATGAACGAGCTCCTGCTGCCTGTGGGGGGGCAGAATTCTTTGTGTTTGTTTGTTTGTTTGTTTGTTTTCCCCCAGTGATCAGCTCTCAATGTCATCCTCATCATCACAGGAGGAGATGAAGACTAACCCTAACCCTCCATCATCTTGTTTTTAGGTAAAAAAATTAATACATTTTACAAAATGAGGCACGAACTCTGTGATCCAACACACTCACACACACACACACACACACACACACACAGAAGACATCAGGAGGTTCAGGATGAACTCATCCCCACCACACTGTGAAGGACTTTATTGTTCTGGATAATATTGACTCAACTCTGAACTCCCTCACATCAGCCTATAACAGTGTTTATCCAGGCAGGGGCAGGAGAGGTGGGGAGGAACCTGCAGTCTCTGAAACACAGATTAAAGAGCATCTCCTCCAGCTCCGGTGTCTTATGGAAATAGCGAACGCCCAAAATCAACCCCGAACCAGCAGGGCAGACGTTCGCCCGTCATTCTGCTTGTGCCTGTCATTCCGTTAGTGCCTGTCATTTCGCTGCCAGCTCGTGAAGTCATCCTGTGCGCGAGGGTTGGACGACGTGGCCTGCGTACCATCGCGTGTGACCATCACATCGCGCGTGACCCTGTGCTCCGCCGACCCCGGGCCCCAACGCCCGACTGCGATCTCTCCTGAACTGACGCTTGTCACACTGCACGCGTCACGGAAGTTTGTCCGCAGGACGACGGGCGGCCGGGGAGTTCCCGCTTCCGTAGCCGGGGGCCGCGACCTCTGTGACCTCTTCAGAGCCTCAGGCCTGAGAAATAAACCCTCCTGCACAGCTGCATTCCTGCAGCACGGTGTCGTGGTCATGTGATCCGCACGGTGCATACCACAGGCCTCTGTCTAAACAGGAAGAGAAAGAGAATCACTGTTTCTTTGTAATGCAGCGATAGAGAAAGCATGCAACCACCTGGGAGAGAGAGAAGGAGAGAGAGAAGGAGAGAGAGAGAGATGAAGGGGACAGGAGAGGAAGAAATATGAATGAGAAGAATCAGAAAATGGAGAAGGAAATAGAAACACAAAACCAAAAGACTAAAAAAAGCAGTGGAGGTTAAAAAAGGGGCATAAGAGTTAAAAAAAACAGCCTGGAAGGGAGGGTGTGTGTGTGTGTGTGTGTGTGTGTGTGTGTGTGTGTGTGTGTGTGTGTGTGTGTGTTAGGGTTAGGGCTGAGTGCTGTGTCTTGTGCCCTACACACTTTACTTTGTGGGAGGACACGTATAGTGCATCCGGCCGTTTAATTTCAAGAGTCTTGCTGTTTTGACAGGGAATTCCTCTGCCCAGCCACTGTACAATCACACAGTGCTTTAACGTTCAGTACATTCTGTATATATAACATATGTTCAGCACATTTATTCAGTGCCTGTGTAAGTATTTCTTGAACTTTAACACAAATCTTTATCACACACACACATACACACACACACAAATGTGCATACAAACACACACACGCACACACACTAAACAACATGTAACATGTGTTATTATCATAGAATAACATATATACCACAGTAACTGTGCTTTACATCGTCAGAGGGCATCATGTTTAGAGATCATCTAATCTTGGCCAAATCTTTATGCTTTTACATCTGAGAATGACATGTTCCATGTTCTGAGCTACGTAATTCCTAGACAGCATTATTTTCCAATTATATGTGCATAGGACAAGACAAACAAGAAAATCCAGAGAGAAATTTAAGAAGATTCTGGAACCGTGTAAGAGAGCACAAGGTGATGAGGGTAATTACAAACAAGCCATTTATCAGAATGAGCCTCTCAGTTGGAGTATCTTGAAGGGCCCTTAGTTCATCTCAGTACAGCATGGCTACCTAAGGATGAACTCTGTCAGGTCATTAACAGGCCCAGCTTCTTAAAGACATAGATGCCATTCTCCTAAAGGGAGCTGCTTTCATTATACACAATGAGTTAGTAAGAGAAGCAAACACCTACGTGTAACTGAAAGATTCACCAAGGTACATAACTGTCATTGTTTTAGATCCAGTTGGTCCCAGTAGGCATTGTTGCCCAGGTGTTAGGTTACACCAACACTCCCATCATGGGTGACTGCACTGTTTGTCCAAAAAATTTATATTTTTGATCGAAGAGGATTTGCTGAAGACGTCAAGCATGAGACTGTAAAGTGAGATTCGTGCTCCAGTGGTTCACGGACACTCACAAGCTGTTTTCAGTTTCACCGTTTCCTTTCTGTGTTCAGTAGCAAAAAAAATTCTATTAAGGGTTAGGTGAAGGCAGGGCCGACTACACGGTCACTCGGAAAAAGCTTGGCTGGTTGGGTTTTGCCATCCAGTAACCCCCTGAACTCTCAACTGATTTGAGCCGTTCTGCTAAAAGAATCCCTCAGCGCCTGCACACAGTTGGGAGAGGCGGATAAAGCCAAGGACGTGGTGCTTTGGATTCGCTCCAGGCCCTGAAGCAACCAGACTCCACGGAGAGGAAAGCCAGACGCTTCCGTCCCACGAGCAGCGCGGCTTCTGCCGACGGACGCGGATCCGGGCGGCCGTCTGCCTGCGGGAGCGCGCCTCGCTCGGCCCACCAGACTAAAGTGAAATAGACCCTCAAAAATACCCCTCCACACACACACACACACACACACACACACACATACACACGAGTTCCCAAATCCCAGCAAACAACCAAAAGACGTAAAACCTTCCATCGACTCAGACTTTTATCTGACACTCTGCGATTACAGCACATAATTATTAGATGTCAGACGCTCCATCTTCAGCTATTGTTGACGTTTCTCTCATGTGATGCAGCTTTGTGATGGTGGAATCTGCTCTGCATGCTTTTCTCAAAATGTCGCTGGTTTATGTGATGTCTGGTTTTGTCTCCTTGTTTCTCAAGCGGTGCACAGGCACTTTCAAGACACCAGTGAAAGTGAATCTATTTATTAGGATGTGTTTCATAGCCACAAAACACTTAATCCAAACGACCAGTTTGTAGGACAGGAATATTCCCTGCTGCTTTTGAACTTTGGTCTTGCGTTTAGCAGCCTGCTCTGGTTCTGCTGATGCCAGCTGGTCAAGTTAAACAACAGTCTGGGGTTTGTGGCGAAGAGACACCTTCTCTGTGACCTCAGCACGCCACTCTCCGCTGTGAAACAGCTGCTAACAGCCGCTGCCATACACTAAGTAGTAAACTTCCTTGATGGTATCTCATAATCCCCCACGGTCCCTCCGGCCCGGGACCCACGCACATCCACCATGCATATAAATGTGCCTTCCTCCCAAAGTTGCGAAATAAATCGATTTTATCGGATCGTTCGCACAGATGATCAGCGAAGACGGATATTCTCACTAATCACGTTGCGATGCCTCAGCGGGGAGGGACGCTCGCTGGAGTCAGTCCTAATCACCCATGCATCATTTCCCAAAACCTGCAAACCTCGCCGTTTGTGCGGACCCGTTGCGCACTAGCCAGTCATCGCGGCAGCGAAACAGAGACGGGCCGCGGCCAAGAAAAACGCAGGAACACCCAAATCATCTCCTCAAATCCTCCCCCAAAAGCCTCTCAGTTCTCATGTAAAGAAACGCTCTCCGCTGGGTACCGTAGGGCTGCTCCGCTCGTTCTCTGGGGTTCACGTGAGAGCGGTTAAAGAACTGCTCCTGAGGGAAACATTAGAGGTGGTTACTCTTCAAGTGGTACACCTCATCTAAATGACCGTGTACCGGAGGAGCAGACGGAACCCTTGAGTTTAGTGCTTTATTGTGAACTATTACGTACTCAAACTGTATTTCACAAAGCCAGAAGGCTCAGTGTAATTTAAGGTCGTTGTAACGGCAGTGTGATACATTTGCTACAGAAATGACTGAAAGACCACAACAGATCACCATAAATTATGCCTATATCATCAAAATATTTCAAATCAAACTTTAAAATGGTTTCTTTTTATGAAAACTGATTAAAAAAGCATAACTACTCCAACGGTATCGCAGCATATATGAGCAGACGAAGTAAGCCCAGTTTACAGGCTTTGGTCTCTCTGTTAGGTATGCACTACAGTCACGAGGGTTCATGTAGGATCTGGGTATATGTAACAGTGTCAATTTCTGGGGCTTAACTGACCTCATGTTTCCCAAAGTCCAGCCATCTTTGCATAACATTATGCAAACAAAGTTAATCTTGCAAATGAATCTTGTTTCCAGAAAGAGGAAAACTTCACGCTAGCAAACCCTTAGAGCAGGTATAATAGCACTTTTTTAAACATTACAGTGTTTCTTTGGTCCTGACCTTGATCTCTAAACAATCAAGTTGTTGCTGTAATAAAACACTGTCTTCACTGGTCTTGAAATACATGTTTTCTGATCAGTACACATTAGCCAGCGCACAAGGAAAATCGCTTACAAGTCGGTAAGTTGAAGTAGTGAATAATGATGAATCTGAAAGGGGGAGGGGTGAGAGGTCAAAGCAATAGTTTGCTAAGCAGTGTGGGAAACACCAGCTCGGCTAGCTCTTCACGAGTGTTAGCAAACAGCTTCCACGCCGTAAACCGCCATCCAAGCGTCCGTTTCTTACTAAACCTGCAAGTTCTGGCCTTTCTTCAGGAAGCCAAGGCTTGGACCTGCCCCAGACATGCCGTGTGTTTGTTTTGCTTGGGGCAGGTCCGTCTCCCTCCTACTTGTCTGCGACTCCCCAGAGAGAAATTAGCAACTCTAAGTGAACAGAGATGGAGGAGAAAATCCCCAACAGTGATCCTGGATAAAAGTCCTGATGTTGTTCTCTTCCCTCAAGTGAACTATGACCAAGGGTTGGACTTCCAATTGGATCTTTTTTTTCCCGGATAAAAATCATGTCAAAATATTCGACTCTCCGTCCTGGTCGCTATGTGTCTCTGTGAGGAGTGTGGGGCACCAGGGTGTGTCTCTGTGGGGAGTGTGGGGTGCCAGGGTGTGTCTCTGTGGGGAGTGGGGCGCCAGGGTGTGGCTCTCGCCTGGGAGTTAACGGGGACGTTTTCGACTGGATCAGGTGCTGCCCACTGGAGGGACGTCGGTACATTGCGTGTCCTTCACGAGGACGTTAACGGTCTCCACGGTGAAGTTTCCCTGTCCCACCTGCACCAGTTTCCTCCTTGGGAAACATTGGGAGTTGAATGTGGGCTTCACCAGCGTATCACTGTTCCCGAGGTGGACTTCCCCCGCTGCCATGTTACTGATGTCAGTCAGTTCCTATTTTTCAAAATCTGGGATTTCCATTATCTGGCCTTATCCTGCGTCGCCGTAATGCTTGTACAAGCTCTGTGCGATTATTAATGACATTATTAATAACTGGATATGTAGCTGATTGCTTCTCCAGTGATGCAAATATCTCTTGGGCTACACTGTGGCCTCTGAGAACTGTGGGAACATTGTTCTCTGGCGAGATTCACCTGCTAGCTATTTGTTAGCTGTAATTTTTTGTGGAGGAGGGTGAGAGTGTATGCAGTGTGAAGTCTGAACAGCAAAAACCCCAGCCCCTTTTTTTGCCTGATTGCCTACTCATAGCTTGTCAAAGCGCTTGATCAAATGCCAAAACTTTAAAATGCTAAGCTAA
>JAOXYF010000009.1:16841703-16851792 GCA_028565775.1 Sternarchorhynchus goeldii
AGGAAATGTGCCTCTCTTTAGGATCTAGGGAGTGTGGACTGGATCTAGGAAATGTGCCTCTCTTTAGGATCTAGGGAATGTGGACTGGATCTAGGAAATGTGCCTCTCTTTAGGATCTAGGGAGTGTGGACTGGATCTAGGAAATGTGCCTCTCTTTAGGATCTAGGGAGTGTGGACTTCCATCACCTAAGAAAACAAAGTAAACTTGTCAGGATCAATCAGATGGTGTCCAGTGTTCTCCTGGCAACAAACATGAGCTCCGGACGAATTTCAGGTTCAGAAGGGTGGGTCTGGAGGGCGGGTCTGGAGGGCGGGTCTGGAGGCTGTGCCGGCGGCTCAGAGGGGAACTTTCTTCACGCCCTTGTGGGCCTGAGATGGACTATATATTTGACTTTGATGAAGGCATTCAGCCATGATACTGAGGGCTGTGAGAGACAAGCAGCGTTCCTGTAAACACTCCTGATTGGCTGCAGCTCAAAGACATGGCTAGTTGAATCCAGACGGTGTGGCCAGAGGGGGCGGAGTCAGACCAGTATGTGGCAGGAATGTTTAACATGCATTTGTGTTTGTCTGGTCCAACCGAGCCATGGCAGAAAGCATCCGCACACCACAGGCACTTGGCAACCCAGGATGCACCCTAAATTGAACACACACACAGCCTAAATCAGTGTTCCCTGATACACAAAGGACTGCACACCCCATACAGCCCCACACACACAAACAACGCCCCCCACAAACAGCCCCCCCCCATACACCCCACACCCACCCTAAATCAGTGTTCACTGATACACACTTCAACTAAGGACTTCAACGACCCGGGCTGTGCCAGAATCAGGCCATACTTCTATATCACAAGGTCAATTGGATTCATGCCTTAGTCCAACACATAACAGCCAGCACACAACACACACACAACACACACACACACACACACACAACAGCCCAGTCACAGTAAGGATATAGATCATGTGTGACAAAGGATTGGCCCAGTTAAATAAAAAAAAAAAACATGTCTATCATATATAAAAGCATGTCTATCATACTGTATATAAATCAATATGAACACTGCATGAAAATTGAAAAGTGTTCAGGACATGTAACCCCATAAAAATTCATTTATAACATAGTAAATGCATGTTGTGTTTATAATACAATAAATGCATGTTGTGTTAACCAAAAGATTTATTCACAATAAAGAACAAAGACACAAAGTAAAAGACCAGCACATTACAGTTACACTGCAAATGTGACTGCAAAAACAAGGGGTTAGTTTCATCTCAGCATCACAGTTGATGGAGTCCTTTGTTGAAGTAGCCAAGGTCAGGCCAAAGGACTCCATCAACATCACAGGCGCTGTTTCCCGTCCAGCTTCATGGCCTGAGGGAGATTTTCCATGAAATAGGGCTTTCGTTCATATACTTTCCACTGGCTTGGACAGAAGAACTTTTCTATTGGATTGAGGAAAGGTGAGTATGGTGGAAGGCAAGCATTTCACTGGTAGACGCTGAACCACTCATCAGGATACTGCAGTAAAAACCGATGTCCCGAACTTCGACGCAGACAGGGCGATCTGCCCGCTCAGGATCTTGCTGGTTGCCCAGAAACAGGAGAAAATCAGATGTAAAAAATAAGGTTTTAGAAATGGAAATATCAGTAGTATGTTTCAGGAGTGTATGTTTCAGATGAGGTTAGTGGTTCAGAAGGGTTGGGTTTTCAGTAGTTAGTGATTCAGATCATGTCTGGTGTTCAGAAGATGTTGCATGTTCAGAGGTTAGTGGTTCAGAAAATATTGGATGTTGGGTATTCAGTGGTTAGTGATTTAAAAGATGTTGGGTGTTCAGTGGTTAGTGGTTCAGAAGAGGTTGGGTGCTCAGTGATTTAAAAGAAGTTGGGTGTTCAGTGCTCAGTGATTTAAAAGATGTTGGGTGTTCAGTGGTTAGTAGTTCAGAAGATGTTGGGTGTTCAGAACATATGGCTGCACAAACTGAAGCTGGTACCACCCTGACACTGGCACCATTCTGGCATGGACCTCCACAATGGCCAGCTATTCTCCAATCTCTCCTTCTCCCCTTTGCATGGCTTCATCCACGAAAAATGAACCCATCAGGCCTTTCTATGGAATCCAATCAAGCCTCTACATGTAGAAATTCAGCTCTGTGATGTATTTGATGGAGTCTGATGGTGTGGTTTTGAAGGATCGTGTCAACTGTGAAAGTCTCCTGTTAGGAGGAGCGCTGTTAAGAGGAGCCCTGTTAGGAGTAGCGCTGTTAAGAGGAGCCCTGTTAGGAGGAGCGCTGTTAGGAGGAGCCCTGCTAAGAGGAGCCCTGATAGGAGGAGCCATGTTAGAAGGAGCCCTTCCACCCTCCCATGCCTTGCAGTTTCTTCAGAAAGGTAATATGCAGTGACGGGCAAAATATGCACACGTGGATCTGAATCTTACACGGGATCTTACATGGGACCTTACACAGGACCCATTGATGCTTTCACACAGAGAGAAAAAGGTGGGAAGAAAGACACACGAGGTTAGAGAGAGAGAGAGAGAGAGAGAGAGTGTTTATGAGAGTGTGAGTGAGGGAGTGAGAAAGTGAAAAGAGTGAGAGTGAGGGAGTGAGAAAGAGAGAATGGGAGAAAGCGCAAGAGAGAGAGAGTGAAAGGGATAGCATATTTGTGAGAGAGGGAAGGAGAGAGAGAAAGAGGGCAAAAGAGAAGGAGAGCAAGCGTTACTTACTGAAGTGCATTTAGTTCTCTTTCCCAGTTGGTTAGCAGTCAGGGTGGCTGTTTATATAGAGATGCTAATATCAGATCATTTTCAGGTTTTTCTCTCACAGCCTGAGCCTCTCATACTTCCTTTTTACAGAATAGAGAGATTGTCACTGGCTAAAATCCACAAATTTGCTTATTGCAGAAAACTTGCATAGGCAGAGTTCCAGAGTTCCTTTCTGCAGGACATGTAAAGTGTCAACCACTAGGGGGAAGCGTTGCTAAATTCTCTCTTCAAGCTCAGAAGCCATGATTGTTTATCAAACCCAGACCCCACGTCAGATGTCTCTGTCTTTGGGGATAAGACGTCTCTGGGGATCAGTGGATTGTACCATCTCACCACCGGTTTGTCTCCATAACTGGAGTTTTTTTTCTCTTCCAGTCTAATTAATCTTCTTCCAAGTATTCTGTTAACATTACTGGCCTTCTGTGGTTGGAATACACAGTATGTTCTATGGTTCTATTTAGTACTGTTAAACTCCACTAATGAAGTGTGTGTTTGGTGGTTTGCACATAAAAGGAGGGAGAGAGAGAAGACTGTAAAGCATAAAGGAGAAAAGGAGTTTTATAGGGTTGTCTGAGTAGGAAGGGCTGCTGTATGATACCATTTAATGTGGTTATATTTGGACCAGGGGATGGAGTGGAGTGAGTTGTAAATAGAACGTCACTGAGTTCAGATGAAGGCTAAACTAATGATATCATAAAATGGAGTTGGCTGAGAGCCATGTTTGATGCCTGGTGTGCTGTTTGCAAAATGCGAGATGTTCTGTCTCTCCATTCATTAGTCAGTGGCCTTGATTTGTCAGGCAGTTCCAAGAGTACCTTGGAAAGGTTATGCCTGGTGTAGGATGGCAGCTGTTAGTGGTGTAGAGAGAGATGAGATTCGCATCAAATTTGGCTATGAATGAAAAGGTCAGATCAGAATAATTTTTTGTTTTTGTTGTTTTATGCCTGTACGTGTATAGTGCTGCCATAGTCAGAACAACAGTAGAGAGTAAACAGAACAACAATGAAGAGTAAACAGAACAACAATGAAGAGTAAACAGAACAACAATGAAGAGTAACAGTAGCTGTGAGAACAGATTAAGCCAGCCGGATTTTCACAGTACCTGAACAACCAGAGTGTCCTCGCTCCCCATTTTAGTACCATAAGTACCACAAATACTTTTTATTGGTGTTGATGCAGGTGAAGTGTGAACAAAATCAGTTTGCACTTTAATTCCATTTTAATAGACAGATTACACTGAGATCTGGGCGACAGGTGTTAATGTGAACCATCAAGATGAGGAAAAAATCCGATCTGAGAAAAATATCTAAATTGAACAACGTAGCCTTATTGACCTTGTTTATTTGACGCATCCTGCTTCCATCATACACCCACGTAACACGGACCTGCTTCCATCATACACCCACGTAACACGGACCTGCTTCCATCATACACCCACGTAACACGGACCTGCTTCCATCATACACCCACGTAACACTGACCTACTTCTATCCCAGTGCTTCCTGCCTTTCTGTCCTACTATAGAGCTGAAATATAGAGCTTCCTTGTTAGACCTCCACTCCTCGCATAACTGAGATTTAACAAAGACAACTTTACGTCTCTCACCGGCCGAATAAACGCAAAGCTGTGAACAGCACACACTCCATTATGGCCAACAACCATAGCGTATTTTACAGACAAACTATTATTAAAAGCCCTTCAAACTAAACATATTTTATTTTGGCTTTTGTTTTCTTTAAGGAATTGCCCCCTGCCCCACTTGTATCTGTGCCCTCTGGCAGTTTTCTCAGCTACATAAAATCCAAAAAATATTTTTTATTGCCCGTTAGAACGCTTGAACAAAAGGGAGAAAATATGACTTTTAATTAAAAAAAACCAAGCAGTGTTCTGTGAGAAGGTGGTTGAGAACTGTTAGCCCGTGCTGAAGAATGTAGTCTGGATACCGTGCAGCATCCTCCTGCTGTGAAGTGCCTGAGTGTCTGGTGAGATTTCATGAGATCTCGTGAGATCTACGAGTAAACTCAAGAAAAACATTGTCATGGTGCCATGGAGGTTAACAGGTTGTTGCCGGTCGAGCTCACTCCTTTGACCTGTCTATTGTGAGAATGTAGAGGTTGTGGTTTACTCCAGTGCACACAGTACAGCACCAACACAGCCAGTGCTTACCCTACACTGACACCCAAACTCCTACACTCCCATATAACAGAAAGCCCGGGGGGGGGCATACAAACATTTCAAAGGGAATAACAAATAAATTAAAGACATGGATGTAAATGAACTTTTATTGTTTGGACATGTTTAGTCAGTATACTTGGGGTATAATTTTTTATTGTTACATTTTTATTTTTATTGTTATAGATCTGAATAGTCTTACTCAGTGTCCAGGAAATGGACCCATATGGTGAACATGGTGGTAAACTGTCTCACTGTCTGGTTCTGCTGGACCTCGGACAACCTTCTTACCCTGCATTCTCACCATTCCCTACACAACTCCCTCGACTCGGTGTCTAATGAGCAAGCAGGTTGTGAGTTTAGTGTGTGTTGGAGAAGGGAGAATTAAAGTGTACACTAAAGGGCCCAGGATTGGAAAACGTCCCTGTCAGAGAGAAAGCTGTCCTCAGATTCGGACACGTCCCTGTCAGAGAGAAAGCTGTCCTCAGATTAGCACTCTGAAGTTTCTTGGAGCCTTGTGAGTGTCTCAGACATGCCCTCTGACCCTCTGTTACTGCCTGGATTTTTTCTGAGTTTGCATTCATGATTCTGCTCAGAGTAACATAATCTTATCCAGGCCCTGTCTTAGAGAGTAAAATCACCATATATGAGGAAGGAATTTCTGCTCGAAAGAGTCTTTACCCGTGGAAGAGTCTTTACCCGTGGAAGCCCTTGTCTGACTCCCTCAGGTTTTCTAATGCTGATGGAGAGAAAAAAAACAACCCTGTGGAAAGGGAGAGACTTGAAGTAGCTGGTTACGTTATGAACTGGAGCTCATTGAGCAAGGGAGGAGAGGCCAGAGGAACCTCTACCCAGGATCAGAGCCCATGACTGGGCTTGAGTTTCAGGACAACACCCCTCATTCCGAACCCTCCAGAGAACTGGAGGTCGGGGGGTAGGAGAGACCAAAGCCATGAATGTGTGGGCCAGTGGAATCAAATACAATTCAGTACAAAGAATCACACTGTCAAGTTAACTGCTATTACTCACATTGTGCACTCAAACAAACAGGCCAAAGTTCAAACTGTCCCTAAACCCACTTACAGAAATGCACGCTATAGGCAAGCACATTCCTACAAATGCTTAATCCACACACAAGCCAAGGTTCGAACAAGGTTCGCACACTTCCAGCACTGAGAATGACATCGTCTCGTCCTATTTTGTAAGTGTAGATGACGGAGAGGCCCAAAACAGTCGATCCTTCGTCTCCAGGGCAACCTTCGTCTGTGATGTATTGCACACCTGCCTTCTTTTAGCTTTTCTTCTGCAAAGTTTGGTTGCCAGGGTGATGTCATTTAGTGCATAGCCACATGATGGATGAGAGAGATAATGTATATTAAGATAATGTATATTAAGATAATGTATATTAAGTGTGTCCTACTCCTTGGAAACAAAAAAAAATCTGAGAAAAAAAGGAGAAACGAGAAGAGTGTTTGAAATGCAGCCCGGCAGGACGAGAGGGACCCTGCACAGCATCAGTGTCATTCGTACAGAAATGGACCGTGTCATGGTGCTGGTAAAATGCGTGAATAGAGAGAGGAGGGAGTGAGAGATTTTTTTTTTCTCCATACGCTAGCAATTTTGATGCCATGCAGTTTCTTTTGTAGAGAAAACGGAAGCCTTCTTAGTGCTGGTCCTCTACTGCTCCCAGTCAAACAGGCACTGGAGCAAATCGAAAAACAGACCCAAAGTGGCGGAGGCACTGGTTCAGCAGTTACTCCTGCATCACCAGAAAAAACATTTAAATACTGATCAAAAGCAAATGGTTTTATGATTTTAACACGAGTTTGAGTTCTTACTGTTGTTACGTGGCTGGGGATTCGACATTCGTTCGGAATCTTTGGGAAACCCCTAAACTAGGATGATGAAGTCCGTTGACTAGGGTTTTCCCAGGCCAAATTTCATTGGTTTGGCTATTGCTCACAAATTCCAAAATCTCAAGGAAATAGCTGCTCTCTCTTCAGCCTTTTTTAAAAACCACCACATCATCAAAGTACCATCTCAGCATGAACACCAGCCACCCACCCAGGTGGGAAAATAGTTCCCCTGCACTCACCATACACCACTCAGTGACTCAAAACTGGAAAACTGAGGGGAAAAAATGGAGTTTGGACATATGGAGCATCTTGCAAAAGCATGTTCACTTATACAAGTCTAGCAAAGACGCAGGAGTGAGTGTTTGGGAAAAGCGTGGGCGTTATATCTGTCTTGACAGAAGACAGTGGGCATGTACTTCCATCTTCACTTGTGGGGTGTGAAAGTAGAGATAGATAAGCAGGGACAGTTGGGGTGGGGGTGGTGGATGTGAGCGGGTGTACTATATAACGTTTAGATGTTATGAGACAAAGAGAGGGAGACACAATTCACAATTAACAAATAAAGATGTGAAAGGAATGTGTGCGTCTGGCACTTAAGTGAGGAGAATATCTGAAGACAGAAGAGCTGGGGCTGCTACCATTACTCATTCCATTTTACAGGCCGATAATTGCGTGAGGAGATACGGCCCTGAAGGACCTCCAGACAATGAGATGATTAGCCCACAGGGTGCAGTCACAGATAAGTTCTCCAGATAAACATCACTTAATCTGACCACGGGAGTCATTACCAGGTCAACAGGGCCTTCAGCACAAGTGAAATGAACATCTCAAACTGACAGAGCGCCGATGTTCAGCTGATGAACAATCACATATACACGTTGAAGAAGCCAACTATGTGTCTTCCTGTGGTCAGAAGATACTGAGATCTGCTGAGTATGCTGTAAAACGGCATGTAAGTGGGATAAGATGTGGTCTGAAACCAGATTGCCAGATAAAGCCATAAAATGGGCCTGACAAAGCCCACGATGGGGGAAAATGTTCTGGAGTCCGTCAACGTTATTTCCACATCTCTCCCACCACACACAGCACAGGGGCACAAATCCTCGCGGTCTGAAATGCTTGTTTCACCAAACACATCAGGTCTGTATTGTTACTGTCAACTTTGGAGAGTAAATTTGATTTGTAGCTGATATAAAATGCCATGTGACTTCCTCTGCAATCAAACTTTGCTGCTGTGTTAAACTGGCCTAACGTTGTTCAAATATCTGAGACGTTTGCAAACCTTCCCTGCAACCCTGCAGAGAAACACTGTTTGTAAAACACAAAAGACCAAAAAAAGAAAAGGAAAAGCCTGTTTGCGTTCAGTGTTGAGCGTGAGGACTAACCCTATCCGTTTTATTTCGCACACTGCGCAAAACATCCCTTTGTTGTAATTCAAAAGCGCTTGGCTGCAGTAAAACTGGCTACTCGGTTTTGAGAAGACATTCCACGTGTTCTCCCCTCTAGCCAGTTTGCACCGCAGTGCAGGACAAGAGCAAAGGGAGAACTCGCTCTTAAACAGTCCCAATTTAGATCTTTTTTTCCTAAAGTGCAGCTGGATGCTGTTCAGCTGTGGAGCAGCAAATCAGAAGCGTGCCCTCAACAGCTCTGGAGAAGATCCAGCGCACCTGTGAGCTCCCCGCGGAGCTCGCCTTCTTTCTTGCTGCTTCTCATTCTCCTGCTCTTTACGCACTATGAGGTCATTAACTGGACAGGTTTGGGCTGTTAAACAGAGGGTGGTGCGTGTGCTGATGGTTCGACGAGAGGGTTAGGGTTAGGATTATGCTTCACAAGTACCACACTGCGAAAGGGTGTACAACACAAATTCTTTTCGCTGCTACAAAACCTGGAACAGAATTCTCTTTTAGACACAACTTCAGGGTTTGTACTGTAATTGCCACATTTATTATAATTCAAAACAGATGTGGAATAATTAAAGATATTGTTTAAAAAAATGCGTAGTTTGGCTAGGTGCTGTGTGACGTAGCAAACAGACGGAGCAATGACAGCGTTATTTACCTGACGGCGCAGTTATCAGTAGCTGGCCTGTATTTATAACCACAATAATGAGAGGCTTTTAAAATTGGAGGATAATTTCATGAAACCCAGGTTAATCAGGAACGGGATGAGGGTGTAAGGAAGGGCCAAGAAGAAAGGAAGACCAGCTCTCTCTCTCTCTTTTCTCTCTCTCTCTCTCTCTCTCTCTCTCTCTCTCTCTCTCTCTCTTTCTCTCTCTCTCTCTCTCTCTCTCTGTGTTTGCCACTTTAGTTGTTTATTTTGTGTCCAACTGCTGAAAAAAGTCATTTGTACGTCTCGTAAGTTTCTACTATCTCATAAGCAACTAATATATAAGTCCAACAGCATCAAAATTCATACAACTTTTGTTCCCAAATCTGTCGGAGAGAAATACAGCCATATCACTGTAGAAATCGACTTCATCTAAGTTGGCCTTTCATATTTTTCATGACATCCTTCATCCATTTGTTTTGTGCTGCATTTGCATTTGGAATTTCTGGAGCTTTCCATGACTGTATGGGAGAAGAAGTTCGAACGCAGACGAGCCACCAACCTAAACATCCACCTTTGAGGTCATTGTTACTGTTGGATACTGAGGTGCTCAAGAAAAGGTTTCCAAGGTTACAGAGGGGCCCACTGCGTGGTTCTGGTAGCTCTGGATTGTCTTCTTAGGGTTTTAATTTATCACCCTACATCTACAATGCATTATGTCAGGCTCAGCCTCTGGAGTCTACAGAACATCATCCTTCCAGGCTTCTCCTCGCTCTCCTTTTCTCTCTCGCTCTCTCAACCAGAGCCAAAAAATGTGTCTGCTAAGTGCAAAACTGCCAGAAGTCTTTGTTCAACACCAACACACTAAAGATCACATTACATTTGCATCACCAAGAGGAGCACAACTGGTCATGTTAGTTAATGTGTTTGATTGACTCAGGAGTGAAATACTTGGACAAAGAATTATAGTAATTCATGAATCTATATTTGAGATAGTCGAACTATAACAATATGGGGGAGAGAAGAGAAATACAGACAAGGTGAGGTGAGAACCAGAGAGGGGAACTGAATCCTACGTGAAAGGACTGGGAAAGACCTGTGGTTTGGAAAAATGCAATCAATCATGGCAGAGTTGGAAAGGACCAAAGGACAGGTGGAGAGGGAGAGATGGAGAGGTGGAGGAAGAGCGAGGGAGAGGTGGAGAGGGAGAGATGGAGAGGTGGAGGAAGAGCGAGGGAGAGGTGGAGA
>JAOXYF010000009.1:16865206-16879210 GCA_028565775.1 Sternarchorhynchus goeldii
CACACACCCACACACAGTCACCCACCCACCCATGTACGCGCACACACACCCACGCAGTCACCCACCCACCCATGTGTGCGTGCACACACACGCACACACACACACACACACACACACAACAGTTTGCCAGTTCAGTAGGAGCTGCCCTAACCGCTGAAGTTTGGGATCAATGGAAAATTAGTTCAAATACATAGTCAGAAGATTCCATATACAGCAATGAATATTTCTATCCCATTCTCTGTGTGTGTGTGTGTGTGTGTGTATGTGTGTATGTGTGTGTGTGTGTGTGTGTGTGTGCATTTTCTGTTTTTTAGTGTCCGGCTGACTTTGACAGTTGGAAAATGCTAGAGAATAGTAACAAGAAAAATATTTTGTCCTGTAATGGGTAAAATCTTTTCTTGCCAACTACTGGAAAACAGAATCTGATTCAAAATCAGCAGGGACTTTTAATGACTGTGTGCATTCTGCTCTGCTGTGCCTGGCCCGAGTGCCCTTAAATACGCTCTGTGTCTTAAACACAAAGGTTCAGGCTACATGCAAGTTACATTAAATCATTACAAATGTACCAGGTCACAAAGGAGAAACAAAGAAAGAAGAAAAAAACGTTGGCGCTGACTAACTAAATCGTTGAGGGAATCGTCCTTTCAAACGTTCTCCAATGACAAACGGCGGCGGTAAGTAGACGCGACACGACGGCACAGGCGCTTCGTCTTTTAGCTTTATCACGAATCACAGACACAATATTTCCCGCTCCTTCTAGATAGCTGCCATTAGCTCTCATGTTTGCCTTGGACGTGTCCAGCCCGTCACAGGGGAGTCCAGGCACTGCACATATTTGTCACGCGTTAATCAGTAATAGCCACTGCTGAAAAGGTAGCTGGCCTGGTTTGACCCTCTGGGCAGCTAATTGATAACGCGTGGAGATAAAACAATCCCTCCTGAAGCCAGGACCCAGCGAGGGGCTCTTGGGGTGAGGGGGCCATAGCAATGATTGCCCTCCCACGAAAAGGAGTCCTTTATAACCCAAACCCTAACCCGAGTCCTTTATCAGAGCAACACTGTGGCTCAGGTTACAAACCCCACACGGTAGGTGAGAAAAGCCAAGAGTTCTGTGTGTGTACATTTTCTTGCTCTTTCAGCCTTTGGTTAATCAGAACTAATTGGTGTTTTATGGTAGTAATTGTCCTGACTTGTGATGAGGTCTTACTAATGTTGCCTTTATTCTTAGGAATTCTGTTAAGGAAAATGATAGAAACAACCTCACCGTGCTTTCACAGGCCAGTCAATGTGGTGCTTGTATCTCTCTGAATGAGGGAGCTGTCCTCCCTTCCTGGCTCCTCCCTTGGAGAAGTAACAACCATCCGTCCAAGAAGATCTCCTTAGCAAATACCTCCGCAGCAACTGGAAGGGACAGAATCACCAACACAACAGTGTATCCATTTTAGTCTGCTAGTGGCCCCCTGGAGCGATTTCTAAACACAGACGTACAAGCGCACGCACACACACACACACACACACACATACACACACGAACACAGTTGACATTCCGTTTTTATTGTTACAATTCCCCCATGTCCTGAAGATATTCAGGGACGCTTCTAAGGACATTTTAGGACTTTGGCTCTCGGTGTCCTCAGTGTTGCGAAAGTTTCGCAGGTCACTGGTTTAATTCCAGAGGACTTATATAAGAACAAGCATCAAAACAAAAGATCCAACACCATGCCAAACACACGGGAGACGATCCAAAGAGACGTCCAAGGAGTGTATATGAACAATAGCCCTATTTCTGAGTGGTTGCCTTACATAAAATATTGAGAACTCTGTGTTCACACAGAGAAGCCTGGACTTCTAATGGCTTCCAACCAGAATATCACCAAAGGCTGCATGATGTCATTGTGATTATGCTGTGGACGGAATCCAGCAGTATTATCTTCAACTGAGACTTGAGCAAGGGGATATAATTCCTCGCCATCCAATTTCTGTTGGAAGCAGAAATGTTTTTAAGATCATTTTTTAATGCGGATAGATAGTACAGCACAGAGGCTGTGGATTCTTGGTGTCTGCAGGATGTTCAGCGTGCAACAGTCCATGTTTTTGCAACTCTCCATTAAACAGTCTGTTTGGACGTTATGTTCAACACTGAGTTCAGCAATGGGGCAGTAGTTTCCCATGTTTTTGAACCCCACTAGAAGCCACTGCTAAAGACGACCCAGTCGTCGATATGACCGATTCTTCTGAACAATAGCAACATGGCAAGACTCAGCCCTATCAAAACACACATATATCATTTAGCACGCCCATTCTTAATAAACACTGACGTACCACTGGGAAACCCTAGGTTAGGTTTTATTTCAGCCATGTCCGATTTCTGATTAAGCCTATAAGGAACACCCTGTTTGAAATGACCCTGTGTAAAATAACTTTGCTCCTGTAATAACATTGCTTCCACTATAAAACTTTGCCACAACACAGTTTTAACGCTAACACCTGGTGTGAACGTCATCATCTTAAAACCGTAGGGGCAGAATGAGAGCCAAACTAATTAAATGGGTAAGATAAGCCTCTGGGTGGAGGTATGCACTAAACGTATGAGACAGAGGCCTGGAGTAACTCACTGCTCCCCCCGCCGAAGACGTCCATTAAGACAGCCAGGCTGCACAGCCATCATCTGCACTGCCGATGCGACGCACAGGGGCCCAAGCCGAGGGCCAGAAGGCCAGCAACACGGAGCGAGGATGGTTTCAAAAATGCAAAAACCCTCCAAACAGCCGGCAGTGAAACAACAAAGGACTTCCCACCCTGTAGGTCTCTCACAAGGCTTTGTTCGTAAATAGCAACATGGATACTTTCAGATCTCCAAAATTCGAAATGGAGGAGGTGGATTTGGGAGAGGCAGGAAGGTCCAGATTTACAGCAGGACTGGAAGCTTCAAAAGGTGAGAGAAGAGCTTTTGGTCCTCACACAGCTGTCCAACCTTCCTCACCTCCCTTTTGCCTGTTGGCTCTCCCTCTGAGCTGAATTTCCCTGCACTTTGGTTAGAGAAACAAGAAAGAAAGAAAGCAACCAAGAGAGCCCTGAAGCACATCTTCCAGAAGCACAGACATATTTCATTTAGATAACAGTGTTTTTTTTCCATTTGGACCAAGAGACCACATTCCCCGTTCTCACGGAGCTCTGAAAACATAAATGTATACATTATGGCTTTCTTCAGTCAACAAACAGGACAGATATTGTGTAAGTAGCTGGCACATGTGGGGGAAACAGGGGCCTTTGGACGAGGTCCTACAGCTACGAGTGTCTCATCTTCAGATGAAAAGAGCGTGTGAGGTTGTTTGTGGAAGGGAGGTATTCTGGCAGACAGCATGAGCACTGGCAGCAGGTGAAGTTCGAAAGATACCGATCGATGCCACAAACCACTCAGGACAACTCGGCCCTACGTTTGGCTGGGTGGGAGAGGGAATTTGAGCCCTGTTTTCAAGACCGGGGTCGAAACAAGCTAGGGCAAAACTTGACCCAAGGCTATAGTTCCTACTCTGAGGCACTTTATGAAAGCCAGTCTGCTGCATGCTGGGTTAGACTGAACCGTCTTCCTCTTGCTCCTAGCAGGGACAACTGATCTTAGCCAGGCTTGATAATGGAGGGGGGATTCTGGGAGTCTGCTGAGGCACCATGTGCACCTTTGCGGCTCACATCAACTGGTTTTCAGGGGAGTGAGGGAGAGAATGAGCAAGAGAGAGGAGGAGAGAACAGCGAGGACTTGCTGA
Source organism: Sternarchorhynchus goeldii (assembly GCA_028565775.1). NCBI lineage: Eukaryota > Metazoa > Chordata > Actinopteri > Gymnotiformes > Apteronotidae > Sternarchorhynchus > Sternarchorhynchus goeldii. Next base: position 16,868,971 of record JAOXYF010000009.1, read on the forward strand.
GGTAGACACTGGTGAAATAATGGAGCAAACCGACTTCAGGTCACGGCACAGTTGAAGCGAATGGGACAGGCCTGGAAGAAGGACTATCCATGCATACTGCTGTGTGGAGCTGAAGAACACCTCTTCCCCCAACCTATTTCTTTTTCCGGGGGGGGGGGGGGGGTATGAGGTAGTGACAAGCATAAATCTTCTCCATTTTCATATATTTAACCACAGCTTGTGTGAATGAGGGTTCAGTCAAAGGTAACACTACGACATGACAAAGAGCAGAAAAAAAAATTCCAGAGCAATTAGTTAACGACTGAAGAGAAACACTCCATGATAAGACGTCCTCATCTCCAGAGAGGCTCCTGACCCGAACCTCTTCGTACCTCATTCAGGTAATTAAGCTCAGCTAATTCCCTGAGCAAACACTGGAAGGGGAGCCGTCACACTGCTGATTAGGCAGCTAATATCTCTGCAGCGGTGAAAAACAAACAGCCTAATCTGGGCTGGGGAGGTAATCTGGGGGAGATTACAGAGCCTGGAGCAGAGCTGGCTGGACTGCGGAGGACACGTGGGCTCCATCAGTTTGTCAGCGGCTGAGCGGAGCTGCTTCAGACCAGAAGTCAGGTGGACCACATCACAGGCATCAAACTTTTCAGAGGGACTCATTTAAACTAATATCTAAACTAAAACACTAATATCCCGCTTCATTTTTATGTTTACATATACAGTTACTGATATTATGGAATCCTATCAATGCCCATTTGAAGCAGTGTGAATATCTTCTTGGTGTGGAAGTAAATGCTTGTTCTATTGAGCTCACGTTTGGAAGGACATGCCTGGAATGCCACTCTCTCCAGCTGCACTCACTCCCTCCTCTGTGGTGACTGGTTTTATTGGGGATGTATCTAAACAATATGTAGACAATATATTTATTGGGAATATACACAGTACTGTTTATGCAGAACACTAAGGCCACCCAAGAAAATTATGCTTGAAGTTGTTTATCACGACAATATGGGCTTATTTGCTCAAAAAACATACCATGCAATATTCTCCTCATCCTCTTGCCCTGCCTTTCCTTTCTCCATGCTTGCCATCGTGTTCCCACAGAGCTTTAATTATGCTGAGGTTGCAGTGGATGAGTGATTCCCCAAGTTTGGAGACAGCAACATGCCAACATCCCGGCTCAAAGGTTTCTGGGTTTTTTGGGGTTTTTTGTCAGAATGTCAGAGATGGAGAAGTCTGGGGATCGAACCTGTGGCTTTCCAGTTCTCTCACAAAATCTTAATAGCTTTTTTGGAAAACACTCAAAAACATTTTTTAATGCACTGTAATGTAATGGTTTTTGAGTTGACAGCTCAGAAAGCCACTATAGCTCTGAAATGCCTGTAATGAAATTTTTTTAATGATGATTATAGCAGGTGTTCAAAAAGAAGCAAAGCCTATCTCTCTCTCTCTCTGAATTTATGGTGGATGCATCAATCTGTGGAGTTTAACAAAAGACAGGGAGTTCATTTGATCCATTGTTCAAAAGCTGAATTTGAGTGCAATGTTTATTCAAAAGCTGAGTTTGAGTGCAACGTTTGTTCGCTATTTTGACTCATTATTGCAACATCCAACTTGAAACAAGGGTGCAGCAGGCACACAAACAAACAAAGAACGTGTTTGAACAAGAGCCACCAAGGATTTCAACATCAAAGCCACAGGTGGGGGGGGGGGGGGGGTCCCTGTTAAGAGTATTGGTCTACTGTCATACAATTAGCAAAAGGAATCTCAGGGAAGATGAACTGCACAAGGTCTCAGGTTAGAAATAAGTGCTATGATTCGTTTCTTTTGTTGAATGAACACTAAGCATTACACTGCATTCACTGTGATTCCATAAAACCAGTTAAAGAAATTCACCCCAATTTTTTTTGTTATACGAAGTAAATTATAAACTTGCACTAATGAACGTGTTGCAACCACAGAGCGAATTATACAGTGACAACTGGGGTTGAGAACGGTCCATTTTCTCTCCAGGACGTAAAGGTAAACCAGTACAGTGTAGGTGTGGTGCTTCATGCTCATATCGATGTTGCTATTCTATTATTATCTGGATACACGAAGGTGTAAAGCTTTCTTTACCAACACAAAACTAAAAGTATTAGCACATGAAAACAGTAGGTGTACCTACAACCCTTCAGTTTCTCAAAATACTATTTACTAACATACAGTATCTGGTATGAAGGCGTACATCTTTAAGTGCAGTCTGGCTTGTACACTCTGCTCCTTGACCTCCCTCTATAACTTCATTACAATGTTCTTTATTCTTATGCCCTATTATAACAGCACATTGCATGTAAAACTTACCACCACCCACACCGTCCTGCTCAGCATGAAGCCTGACATGACCCAGCAGATACAGGCTGGGTTATCACCTCCTAACTCTTTTGTTGAGCTCCAAAAGGGCCTCATATCTCCTCCTTAGCTCCTGTTCTGTGGATGAAATCCAATCTGAGTCATACAAGTAGTCATACACTTCAACCAATATAATTAGTAATAGCCCTCAGCACACGTGGATTAATACTGTTCAGCTCCCTACTCATGGAAACAAAGTGGGTATCCATTAGAAAAGCTAATATCAAAAAGGCAAAAGACCAACTACATCACCACAGCCACACCAGAGACTTAAGATAAAATGATAAACACTACATTAATTTTGAAATGTATCTACAGATCCTACATGGGCTTATGTCTGCGAACTCGTGTTAACCGACACAAGATAAGACATTTTATATTGCTCATCAAATGCCAAGCCAACACTGGAAATGCAAACTATCAGCTAATGTTAATTAGCTAAACTGGAACTAAAGGTAAAAGTTATAAACACTAGTTGATGTTAGCGTTCACCCACCCGCAGCTGACACAGTCTAATTCAGAATTTCAGATGATAGACTGCTAGCTGGCTAACTACCTACATTAACATACAGCACGATCTCTGGACTGCGCAACTGCAACAATTTTTAAGATGCTAATAATGAGCGCGAGGCAGGCAGACGGTCCAAATGGTATGGTCCACTTTAGGGGTGTCTGAATTCTTTCTGGTATGAATATAGGAAATATGAGATTTACAATTTCAAATAAGAAGGATATATGAACCCCCTGAACTGTTTCTACTTCTTTTTGGGAGGTCCAGTCTTTAATTAGGGGGGTCAGACGCCCTAAACCCCCCATAATTTGAACCATGGAATCCCCTCGTAATTTGATTCATGGATGTGACACAAAGGCACAGTTGTGGGAAGACTGATCATGTTCACAAGTTCATACAGTGGTGATAAACTGATCATGTTCACGAATTCATACAGTGGTGATCAACTCATCTGGCAGATTCACTTCACCATCCAAGATCTATCTTAGATCTCTGGGTAGTGTTGGTCAGAAGGCACAACAAACTGGCATTACCACAGCCCCCAGAGTCAGGGTCTAACAAGGTGATGCACATTCACATGCATCTACTTCCTGGGGCTTCTGGGTCCCTGACGCCTGCTCTAACGTGAAAAATGAACCCCTTCTGCCTGTTGCTCAAGTAGGACCAGGCGTCCTCGTGTAATATGTGAGGTGCAGCCTGCACTTGGCTAGACAAATATCCCTTAACCGAAAATGGATGTGTTTCTCTACCATGGAAAAACTGGAAAATTCATTTTGATGTCGTATCTTCCATAAATAGAAGTTCATGTGAGAAAGCATGTCTAGAAAGAGAAAAATGATTCATAGTACACTACTGATATGTCTTTATTACAGATTTAAAATATTTTATGATAGACAAAAGATTAAATATTATACAGAGAGAGAGAGAGAGAGAGAGAGAGAGAGAGAGAGAGAGAGAGAGAGAGAGAGAGAGAGAAGGAAGGCATTTCTGTATAATACACAAGGTTTCCAGAGAAACAGGACATCAGCTGGGCAAGCAAAGTCCTGTTCCACCTCCACCTCCAACTCCAGCTAACTGCCAGAAGGCATCGACCTGAGCAATAGAATCGAGTGATAAACTCATCCATCACTTTACTCAAACAGGTCCTTTTTTTCTCAAAGAGATTACAGAGGTGTTTACAGAGGCGGCAGAAAGGAGATGGTGAGTAGAAAAGGGGCGTGGTGTGGCGACAAGGGGCGTGGTGTGGCGATAAGGCAGTGTGGCCATGCTACTCCTGTTTGAAGAAGGTCTTAAGGTCTGCTAAGCACCAGCAAAAGGATGGGGGGAGGAGCCAAGTCCTCTCAGATAACCCAAATAACCCCCCGCCCCACCCCACCCCATTAGACACTCCTTTCATCACGGAGCTAACTTACAACAAAGCAGTGCAGATTGTGAAATCTGTGTGTGTGTGTGTGTGGGAGAGAGAGAGCAAGAGAGAAAGAGAGAGAGAGTGAGAGAGAGAGAGGGGTTTTTCAAGGATCTACGCATTGACTGGGTCAAAAACATTCAGTCTAAATTCAAATATTTTGAAATCTTTTCAGGTAATTATAAGTTTGGCATGCAAGAGTATGTGGTGGTGCATTTCAGCATCCAGGTTCTCACTGCACAGCTGTGTTAGTATAACGCGGCCCTTCTGTGCCGTTCTCTCAGGCTAACACAACCATGCCTGCCATCATTAAAAAGCTAAACTAACATTCCTTACCAGTCTCGTCACGGTGTAAGTATAGGTGTAGGTCATCATGGGAAAACATTCTGAAACACTAGCAACAGTTAGTTACATTACACTCTACAAACTCTTTATGTTGAAGTTCATGTGCACTTTTAAAGCTCTATGATTTTAGGGTTAGGGTTTATCCTAACTTGAGCTAACCCTAGATTAGGATTGATCTCATTGAACCCTACGATCTTAGGGTTAGGGTTTAGCCTAACTTGAGCTAACCCTAGATAAGGATTGATCTCTTTGAACCCTACGATCTTAGGGTTAGGGTTTAGCCTAATTTGAGCTAACCCTAGATTAGGATTGGAGCTAATCTGCACAGGATGCCAGGTCTTCCAAAAGACATCCAGCTATTCCAAAGTTAAGCATCGGAAAGCACTCTGGGCCTCTGCAGCTAATAAAGTTGTTTATTTCATGACTTTACTTCAGCCATTACTTCAGTGTGAAGGAGTACGAAGATCTCCTGGTTAGATCTGGCTGAGTCCACGTGCACCCGAAGCCACTTAATCTGTTTCTCTCCCCAGATCTTCTCCTCGTTCTACTGCAGGGACAGTGGTGTGCAAACTCAGATATACACGTCATAAACATCGGCTTCTATAGCAGAGCAAAAACATGTTTTATCAGGGTGCTCGTATTTGGCTTCTTCTAAAAGACCCTAAACCTCGATACTTGAGGGGGGAAAGTGACGAGGTCGAGAGCAAAACTGAAGGGAAGGTTTTGTCTGAGTGGGTTCAGGGCCTGTTGCACCTGCATGCCCTCACCACTATTAATATCCCACAGACTCTGTCTTCCATCACTTACAGATGGAAGTCCAGGAGCAAATATTTTCATTCAGGGGGAAAAGCACTCAAAATTACAGGAATCGGTCAAAGCAGGACAAGAGGTATTGCTGAGATTTGAGTAATGACAGGACCTTTCTCTCCCTCCCCCCCCCCCTCTTTCCTTCTCTTTCTGTTCAGTCTGCCTCTTTCGCATCCAGAGCCAAGTGTAATGTTGATTAATGTGCAGTGTAAGTAGTCTTTGCCATGGTTGTGTACAAAACAAAAGCCACTATGTAAGTGAATGTCTGATAATTACATGAGCTGATTGCAGTTCTGGGTTTTGCCAAAATGTAATTTCTATTGTTAATAACCAAAAGAAAATATTTATGTCTGTAGAGCACAAAAATGTCTTAAACTGTTTTGCTTTCTGGTGAAAGTGCCCCTGCTTATGTGTACTATTTCATTATAATTATAATTAGCAGAAAAAACAAAATTGGCCCAAAGTTATCAAAGTGGAACTATTTTGTGAACCAATGCTGTATTACCTCAATTAGTTAACTGTCTTCAGGGGTCTGGCCAGCCTAGTCGACATAACTACTGTTGCTCTCTCTGTTTTGGAAAGCTAAATTGAAAAATGATTTTTTTTAAAATATTACCCCCACCACAACATGCTTCCAGAAAGCAAGCCAATTCAAACATAACATTTCAAACGTGAAAAATATGAAGATAACAATTATTTATCCTTGTAAACGAGAGGGAATGTGAGCGGATCACTGGACGTTCACTTGCTTTGACACATTATTTTTTCATCGCCAACTTACTGTTTTCCTTTTGCTAAAAAGAAAGAAAGAAAAAAGTAACCGAGCGTGAGTGTGAGAAAAAGACCTTATTGTATCTGTCATGTGTTATATATGACGGGAAGATCGCTCTTCTGTTTTCCTCCGTTCCGTTTGTGCTATGCAGCTGTATCCATTAGCAGGGTGTGGAGGAGGAGAGCCCCTGGGGTTGCCACGGCAATAGGCTGCCGTTACCATGGAACAGAAGGCAGTTCTGGCTCCGGTCCCCTTTATTACCGATATCAATATAGGACATCGGTCTTGTTAACGAGGAAACAGGGGCGAGGCCTCCCCACACCCAAGCCTCTGGCAGTGCAGGATGAACTCACTTCAAGTCTTACAGCAATGTTCAAAATGAAACCACAGAACATGTTATGCCAGTCATTCATGTATGTGGGAAAGCTGATCAAAATACTGAAGGGGCTTAACACTGCACGCCTGTACTGTACTGTTCAGTTCTGGTTTTTTTCAAGACTTTTCCGATGTTCTGTTTTTTTTCAAGACTTTTCCGATGTTCTGTTTTGCTTCCTTAAAACAGTTATACTCTCACGGAACAAAGAAAGCGAGAAGAATCCAAACCAGACTACCAGACCATGGGAATTCCATGTTTTCATCCCTCTGTATTTCCAAAGGCATCTTAAATTGTAGCTTAAAAATAGCTTAAATACCACAAACACCAGTTGGGCTCTGAAGGTTCATGCTGACCACAGATTTCTCTGAGTATTTGGTGAAACTCAAAGTAGTGAATGTGGGTAACATTTTCTACAAATTGTAGAATGCTTGAAAAAATGGAGGTTACCTAGTTATCTCAGAGGACATTGAAACCTTATACAAAATCAACCCTAAGAAAGATGGTTTGAAACCTTTAATGCATTTTCTTGATACAAGACCTGAAAAGAACTTGCACTGCACTGAAAATGTTATTACCTCTATGCACGTGTGTGTGTGTGTGTGTGTGTGTGCATGTGTTTAAAATTCCCCTTTAAGGGATGGAACAAGATCGAACATCAAATAATGTTTTATCCACCCTCAACTACTTCAGGTTGTTAATTCAACAACAAAAGAAGTATTCATTCTGAACAAAGAGGGATTATTTTCACCAATTCAAAGACAATAGTGTGTTCAACACCAGCTCCAACCATGACTTCAGATGTGTTTCTGAGCCAAAACCATATCAGGAAGCTTTTCTGTCACACCTGTTCACCCTGTCCAGGCGAATCAAGTCCACGAGGATCAGATTGTCCCCACATTACCTGAGTCATCTGAGACCTGCAGGTTCGGGGTAATCTGGCCGTAGCCAGCAGATCCACGCAATCAGCAAAGATCTCCACCACACCATCATCCGTCTCTCCATGGCGGAGTGTTTATAGGAAGCAGTTCTACACCGTCAGGCCCTGAGGAAGCAGCAGTGAACACGAACCAAGTCAGCACTCAGGAGAGCCACAAATTGGGTCCTGTCCACTTCAGATTCTTATCAGATCAGTTAAAATGGAACAGAGACGGTGGGTGAGAGAGAGTGAGAGTGTTGAGTAAACCTGGTGGAGGGTTGGGTCATGTGGTGATGAGGGTTCTCTGGCTTCTCTCATGCCATGCTGCGAACTTTTTAACTAAGCTATAAAAATAATAAATATCCCCAAAGTGCAGGAGACAGGCGCCTGAACCAGGCTGTATTGATTTCAAAGCTAACAAGCCGCGTGTCACAGCCATTATTGGTAATTGTTCCACGTTGTCGCTCGAAGTCTCAGGACTCCTGTGTTCCGGCAGCCTGCCATTCCCCGGGATGGCTGTTTCCCTCTGGCGAGGTTGCCATGGTTGCCATGGTTATACACTTTCTCCCCCCACGTCACCTGTAATGGCACAACCCCTCAGCCTTTGTAGGGGGGTGCGGGGGAGCCCAAGAATGGCACAGGGTATAGGGCAAAGCTGAGGAATGCCAGATCCTCTCTTTTCTGGATAGGGGAGTTATGAGGAGACCGATTTGTTGCCAGTAGTACTGTTTGCCTGTAACAGAAGCCTTGTATATGGCGACAGTTTTATGAATCCCCTCCTCCATCAGCTGGGGATTTGTTTCATTGTGGAGAGTTTCTCTTTCCTCCATGTCTTTTAAACACCCTCTCTTCCTTTGTTGGATAATAAAACCCTTCCCGTATTTTTTTTCCCCTCACATTTTCCTAATGTGCAGATCGACTGTCTCTCCTCAGCTCCCTGTCTCTCACTGTCTCTCCTCAGCTCCCTGTCTCTCCTCAGCTCACTGTCTCTCCTCAGCTCCCTGTCTCTCCTCTTCCCTGTCTCTTCTCAGCTCCCTGTCTCTCACTGTCTCTCCTCTTCCCTGTCTCTCCTCTTCCCTGTCTCTCACTGTCTCTCCTCTTCCCTGTCACTCCTCTTCCCTGTCTCTCACTGTCTCTTCTCTTCCCTGTCTCTCCTCTTCCCTGTCTCTCACTGTCTCTCCTCAGCTCCCTGTCTCTCCTCTTCCCTGTCTCTCACTGTCTCTCCTCTTCCCTGTCTCTTCTCTTCCCTGTCTCTCACTGTCTCACCTCTTCTCTTCTCTTCCCTGTCTCTCACTGTCTCACCTCTTCTCTTCTCTTCCCTGTCTCTCACTGTCTCACCTCTTCTCTTCTATTCCCTGTCTCTCATTGTCTCTTCTTAGCTCCCTCTCTCTCGTCTTTGCAGTGTTCATTTCCAAATGATATTTCTGCACATTGAGACCAATTTCAAGCAGAAATTCTTCCATATCTGGCTACTTATGATCATAAAATAGCACTGGCTTGTTCTCTCTCTCTCTCTCTCTCTCTCTCTCTCTCCCTTTCTCTCTCTCTCTCTCCCTCTCTCTCTCCCGCTTCTATCTCTCTCTCTCTCTCTCTATCATTTCAGAAGTTAATCACTCCACTGATGGCCAAACGTTGCAGATCTGACTGCTTTTCCAATCTGTTTCCTTCAACTCCTGTGCCTAAGATCAAAGGGTCACAAAGGTCAAGGGTCATTAGGGGGCCCACCGTCCTCCGGCCTGGTAAAAAGAGGATATCCTACAATTATATGGTTGAGTCCAATAGCTGTAAATGCTTCTGGAGTTTTTACCGCAGTTCTTGCAGACTTACTGAGTGACACCTTTACCCTGATAATAGCTTTGTCATGTTTGGTTGTTTGGTTTTTAAGCCACGTAAAACAGCCGTCATTACCACAGAAGCATTTACATGCAGGGAGACACATGCGCCTACACAAACACACATACATACATACACATACACAAACACACATACATACATACACATACACAAACACACATACATACATCTAAATCTCCTCTACTTAAGTCATTTCAAACTATTATGTAGCACAATCAGTTAAGCAAAGAGTTCCTTAATACAGGTTTTTTATTAATACATAACAGGTAGTATTTTCATCTCTCCTTTTCATCTTTATATAATTTTTATTTATTTTATATAAATATGTTTAAAACATATATAATTGTTCACTAAACAGGGATGGCAAACTTAAATCACTTCCAGTAGAGAATGAAGTTTTTTTGGTAACAAATTATGAAACCTGTTAACATAATAATAATAATAATAATAATAATAATAATAATACACGTGGGAATCAGTTGTCAGGAAATTTCACTTGGTGTTTTTGTTTACTTGCTGATTTGTTTGTTAGTTTTTGGTTTTGCCTTTGACAGTTAGGTGAAGACTCACCAGACCTGTGCTGAATGTAGTGCCATCTAGAGATCATTTAAGGAACTGCCATCTTAAATGCCAGCCCTGTCAAATTCGCATTAGACCAAGATTATAGACCATTTAAAATAAATAACAATACTTAATTTAATGGAGAAGATTTAAATAGAAAACCAACAATTTGATTGACGTCAGAAAGTAGGACAACCAGGTGGCAGTACAGGGAATCCAGTTCTGCTCTTCCAGTACAGGGAATCCAGTTCTGCTCTTCCAGTACAGGGAATCCAGTTCTGCTCTTCCAGTACAGGGAATCCAGTTCT
>JAOXYF010000009.1:16912909-16928394 GCA_028565775.1 Sternarchorhynchus goeldii
TGTGTGTGTGTGTGTGTGTGTGTGTGTGTGTGTGTGTGTGTGTGAGTGTGTGTGTGTGTGTGTGTGTGTGTGTGTGTTGGCTAGATTACATGAAACAATTTATCAAAACTGTAATTCATCAAATCAATTGCAAAAACCTCATCTGGAACATGACCTTAGTCAAGATACTCAGGGATATGTGAGGGAGCACATTTGCATATTCCAGCATTCCATCATTTGCTTATTCAGCAGAGTGTAGGACATTACAAATGTTCAACACCACAAATCACAATTAACATGTTATATACCATCCAGCCTGTTAACATGTGATATACCGCCCAGTCTGTTAACAGGTGATATACCGCCCAGTCTGTTAACATGTGATATACCATCCAGACTGTTAACAGGTGATATACCTTCCAGCCTCCTAAGTCTTTGGCACAATGTTTGTCTGATATAGTCTGATACAAGCTTTGTCTGATATAGTCTGATACAAGTTGTGTCTGATATAGTCAGACAGACACAGGCTCTTTTAAGACTACCTCCAGACATTAACACATCTGCCTCCCTGTTGAGTTTGTGGTTACATACACACTGCATGTGGCCTGAAACAACAGCAGCACAGGGTGACCATACATCCATGTAAAACATGTCTCTGGCCAGGTTTCTAAAGTTTTCTGGTTTTGGCTTTATTTTTTCATTTCATGCTCATGTTTGTTTTCTGTGGTCAAAATACACCATGCAGCTGTGTTTGTGCTGCTCTAGCTCGGTATTGATCCTCCTTCTTGCACGCCACAATTAATTATTGATCATGTACATGCAATCATTGGTCAGACTGCTTCTCAGTGTGTGTGTGTGTGTGTGTGTGTGAAGCATATGGCCAGTGATGATATATGAGGTTTACGCCCTGCAGCAAGTCTGTGAAAGGTGCTATAGAAATAAACGCCCTGCAGCAGGTCTGTGAAAGGTGCTATAGAAATAAATGCCCTGCAGCAGGTCTGTGAAAGGTGCTATAGAAATAAATGCCCTGCAGCAGGTTTGTGAAAGGTGCTATAGAAATAAACGCCCTGCAGCAGGTCTGTGAAAGGTGCTATAGAAATAAACGCGCTGAAAATAAGGATATAGCTGAAAGGGATAGAGCTCAATTTTACATCTAATTTAAAATCTAATTTATTTACATTTTTACAACACACGTCACAAATAATCTTTACAAGTGTTTTACACATACGAGTTTTTATATTGAATAAAGAAAGAAGAAACATTTAGAGAATCTAAAGTTTAAAGGATCAACGTTGGGTGGTGTTAATATGTAGCCTTTAGTTTGAAGCAACAAACCACCCAGTGAATATCCCAAAATGACCCCGAGATCGGATAACCTCAAATTACTTATTTATTAGATTTTTTCATTTGTGCACTCTACACCATTTTCGTAACATATAGTTAACGAATTACATCTGTTATAGTGGAGGAACGTATGCTACGCCTTACATTTTAGCACAATTACAGCAGGGCATCATAAATACAATTTGTTCCGATGCTGGAAATATCAGTCGGTCAAACATTAAACACGTGATCACGAAATCGCCTGGTGACGCGCTGTCATGGAAGCGTCACAGGGATGTCCGGAGAAGGAGCAATGGAAGAACACCTGTTATAGGAAACTGTAACACAGTCAGCACTACGAGGATGAGCAAGGATGCCGGGAATGCGGTGGAGCAGCCGATCTATGACAGCAGTGAAGAAAAAGACTGGACTGCGGCAAAGGATTTCTACGACAGCTTGAAAACAACGTCGAAACCTCGTCCGGTAAGTGAATCATTCATATATTTATTTCTTGCTTTGCTCCTGCGACGGCCTCGACGCAGAGTTTCTTTTTAGTCTCTGATACCTGTTAACGTCAATGACCCTCGCAGCCGAAGCCTAAAAACGCGGTGACCATCGCGGTGTCGTCGAGGACATTATTCAACATGGTGAAGGAAAGAAGGCTGTATGAAGAGGAGGGGCTCGAGAGATACGTGTCCTACCAGCTGGAGCACGAGGATGAGCCGTTTACCCCTGGAGTCGCATTCCCGTTCGTCAAGGTCAGTTACACACTGGTGTAGATTGTTATCTTATTTATATTATGTAGGCCTACACTTATATATATATTACATTTATGGCATTTAGCTGACGCTTTTATCCAAAAACGACTTACAATTGTGACTGAATACATCTTGAGCAGTTGAGGGTTAAGGGCTTTTGCTCAGGGGCCCAACAGTGGCAACTTGGTAGAAGTGGGGTTTGAACCAACAACCATCTGATTACTAGTGATGTACCTTAAGCGGTGAGCTACCACTGCCCATGTTAGCTGTATGCCTACTGTAATTAAGCTGTCATTAAATGTGGACCTATCATACATAGTTCAGTCTTGAACTGTAGTATGTTAAATACCTAATATGACAAAGAATAAGAGACAGAAAGAACTAAACACTTAAGGTGAAACAGACAGATTCATTTAAATGAATTACATAACATGTACACTGGAAACAAGTTGCTCTCACCCAGTGGCAGACTGTCAATCACACCTTGAAGGTGTTACACAAGTTTTACTCTTCTTTCTCTCTCTTGTGTGTGTGTGTGTGTGTGTGTGTGTGTGTGTGTGTGTGCAAGGCCCTGATGACCGTGAACACACGATTGCGGGAGTTGTACCCAGACAGTGAGGAACTCTTTGATATTGTCCTAATGACTAATAATCATGCCCAGGTTGGAGTTCGCCTCATCAACAGTATAAATCATTATGGTATGGGAAATTACATTACTATTCTAATAACATGAAAAGCAATAAAGTTCTAATAACATGAAAAGCATTAAAGTTCTAATAACATGCTGCTTCAGCTGAACACTAAACAAGCAATCGAACACAGAAAAGTTGCCTGAAAATTCAAATGTAATGATTTACCAATGATTCATGGAGTGATGATACAAATATTTGGGTGTGTTTGTTTGCATGTTGCTTCTGTCCCTAGATTTATCCATTGAAAGGTTCTGCATGACGGGTGGAGAGAGTCCAATAGGATACTTGAAAGCTTACATGACCAACCTGTATTTATCCAAGGACTCACAAAAAGTCCAGCAGGCTATTGAAGAAGGTAGTCAAAAACATACCATGAACACAGCAGGAACATACTAGGAACATACCAGGAACATACCAGGAACATATCAGGAACACAGCATGTAAAGCATCTGAAAACATCATATATGAACTAATCCTTCACTGACTAGTCAAAATTGTTTTGTTAGGAACATGCAAGGGCTAATAAAGTAGGTCAATAATATGAGTGTTCTTTAGCACTAAAACATGTGAGAATGTTTAAGGTCTTTAGAGAGCAACTATGAATACAGCGTGTAGGCAAATGATTCCAGCATCTTTTGTGATAGATTACCCACGAATGTTAACTGTTTTTCCACAGATGTAATCTTAATACTTATCTGGCTAGTTAATACCTGAAATACATATAAGGTGTTTAGAGAAACTCTCAGCTGAGTATGTTGAGTAGAGACTATGGTAAAATTATACAACTCAGTGATACAACTCTTTAATTACATGATCTTCCCCAAAGATGAAAATATTTTTGTTGTAAATTACCCTGAATACCTGCGTAGATGGACATGATTTGTGTGTGTCTAGGAATTGCTGCAGCAACCATGTTTACCTGTGATAATGAGAACAAACTGAGCGATACCCAGTTACGCGTGGCCTTTGATGGAGATGCCGTTTTATTTTCTGACGAATCTGAGATCATTGTTAAGAAACATGGACTGGACACCTTCTTTCAGCACGAGAAGGAGTTTGAGAACAAGCCACTGGCCCAGGTGATGCAGACAAGAACGATGAACAAAATAAATCTCGTTTAAAAACTGCTTCCAGTGCTGCTGATCCAGTTGCTTTGATGCATATCTGAGTATTTAGTAAATCCTCCAAGATCAGTGTCAAAGCCTGTTTGATTAGCAGCTTCTCTGCATATTAACAGCCAAAGCCACGATATTTCAATACCTCTCACAGATTGTCACATGGGAAGGCTTAAGCTGTGTCACATGAGCCATTGCTGTGTATGAATACCCTTTGAGTGTAGTTACAGGAGGTTAATGTTGGCCAGGATCCAGTTTGGGATGGTGTTGTGACAATAATTGCACTGCTTTCCATCCAGGGACCCCTGAAGTGCTTCCTGGAGGCATTAGGGAAACTGCAAAGGAAGTTCTATGTCAAGAACGAGCGAATCAGGTGTCCCATCCGTACGTACCTGGTGACAGCACGCAGCGCGGCCAGCTCTGGAGCCCGCGTCCTCAAGACCCTGCGGAGTTGGGGGCTGGAGGTAGATGAGGCGCTCTTCCTCGCCGGCGCCCCCAAGGGTCCCTTGCTGCAGAAAATAAGGCCTCACATCTTCTTCGACGACCAGATGTTTCACATCGAAGGGGCTCAAGAGCTGGGCACCATCGCTGCACACGTGCCTTATGGGATCGGACAGAAATACCATAAGAGCAATCCCTTAAAGCCGGACAAGGCGGAAAAGTGAGAGTGAGGTAATTAGCACGGAACTCAGCAGTGACTGTCTACCACTACCCAGGGCTTCGATTTCATGGAACCAACTGCACCTCGGACAGTCCATTAGCAAGAATGAAATGTTATGTTAAAGGAATAGTCCCTTTTCCTGGTGCTGTAGTCACACAGATCCATGGGCTTCTGTTCTGATTCAGCTCTTGAAGCACTTGTTCATTAGCTGAGAGGCTGAATGTGATGTTTTATATAAGAGGCTAAAAAAAAAGGGAAAAATGGGGTGGATCCTTGGACCCAAAAGTTTTTAAATGTCAGCTGATCGTTGCTTGTAATCTATACAGTCAAATTTATTCCAAGAATGTACTGTAATACTGTTACCTATCACTGTGTTTGGGCTCTTAAGTGAGTGAAGATACTTATGGTGTTTAATTTATCTTCATTTTTCATGTTTTTTTAATTAAAGAAGGAATAATAATAAATAATAATAATAATATACATATTCAATTATTTTTATCTAGGCAGCTTTTTTTTCTCAAGGATTCATTTGGTATTTATTGGGCATTTTGTGTACAGCGCCACTGATAAACTGAAACTAATCCAACATGATTTGTGTTTGGCTACATCAGACCCGGTGACAGTGATGTTAATCAGTGTCCGTCTTCCGCATGTTATATGTAATAAAACTATGTAATAAATGAATGAATGAATTAATTAATGGCTGTCCATTTCTACGCAACAGCGTCTTAAACTAAAAAGGCTTTTTATAAAAGATAAAGGCAGAGTTTATATTCAGGTAGTAGAAAATGACTTCACCTGATATGAAAACCCATATTTTCAAACAGCAAAAATGAAATCTAATGAACGCAGTAATAAACACTGAACACTGAAAGGCTGAGGAGGGTAATAACAGGAAACGCCGGTGACGTGCGGCTCGTGTAATCCAGTGTCGTTTTGTTTACTTCCCCATGTGCAGCCGTCGCTTAACGGCCGGGGAAAACGGGTTTACTGCAAAACGAGATCGTTGTTTCACGGCCAACCATTGTAATGCTCGTGTCCAGATGATGAACGGCAAAACTATTATTGTCACCGGGGCAAACAGCGGCATAGGAAAAGCAACGGCGGTGGAGCTTCTTCGCCGACAGGGTCGGGTGATCATGGCGTGTAGGAGCCGCGATAGAGCGGAGAAAGCAGCTCAGGAGATCCGCCAACAAGCCGGGCCAGAGCAAGGCGAGCTCCTGATTAAACTCCTGGACCTTGCTTCCCTAAAGTCAGTGCGCAGTTTTTGTGACGAGATCATCAAGGTAACTTTTATTTCACACTGTTGGCACAAAAGTCATGTTTTTGTGTACCCGCGGGCCAGCTAGCTGTGCTAACTGCGCTAGCCGCCACTAACGCCGAGGCGCTAGGGTTTAACTGGACGCAGAACCGTAGCGCTTTAATCCCCTTAAAGAAGGACATATGAGGGACGTGACACAACACAGAGAATGAAAACGATAACATAGCTAACCGAGCTGACCAGTTTAAACTAGAAATTGACCAGCTGTGATATAACGTAAAGTTTTACTCCTACTCTTCGAAATGAAAGGTGTGCTGATCACTAAAAACTGAAGCGTTTTGTTCTCTTTTGCCAAACATCTCAGGTTAACTGACTAGCTAGCGTTTAGAGGACGGACTCTCTGGGGTTATTGATGGAAAACAACCACCAACCCACTCCAAAAGGAGGACAAACGGGTGTCCGTCCAAGAGGACAGGGAGCTGCAAAACCGGACCATACCGGGCAGGCCAAGGCGGTCAACGATAAAGGCACGTGATCCTCACGAGCCCACAGATAACGCGTGAACGGAAGCTGTTTGGGGATTGTTCGTAAGAGCGCGCCAGACTCCACAGAGCTAGACTTGCAACCATTATTATCGTAAAAACGTGTCCGATTTACAGCGAACGAAAATATATTTAAAAAAAAAAAACCATTCAAAGGCCTTAGCTCACCGTTTCCTTTCTCACCACAGTTCAGGACCTAAAATATACTACATATAGCAAACCCCGAGTCAGCCTGGATACAGGCGAGTGAGGTGGTGGCCGGGATTTAGGGTTAGCTGGGGACGACAAGCACACTTTTCAACATTAATATTCGCAGATTTATGAACTTACCTTAAAGTGAACCTTCATTTATTTGTCAGTGTCAAATTTGAAACAGACTAGGCCATTTTCTGTCACACACGATTAAGTGCTACACCTCAGCTATTTCTAAGAACACTGTCCATTGCACTAACAGCTTTGAATTGTCTTGACTGTTTGTCTCAGAAACAGAGTGGCTAATTTTACCCTTAATTTATTTAGCCATTGCATGCCAAAGTTATGATATTGACAGGAAGAAAAGTTTTAAATTATATAGACAGTTTACTCAAAACAAGGACATAAGATGTAGCATGCATGAAATACCATTTTTCCAAGTGAAATTCTGTCTTGCAGTATGTGATGGTATTCGTCTTTCCCTGGTCTTTCGAAATAAGTCGCCACACCCCTAAAGCGAAAAAAATGGGGAAAATATAATTCTGTTTTTAATTGTCCACCCAGGAGGAGTCCAGGATCGACGTTTTGATCAACAACGCTGGGATCTACCAGTGTCCGTACACTAAGACGGAGGACGGCTTCGAGATGCAATTCGCTGTCAATCACCTGGGTCACTTCCTCCTCACCAACCTGCTGCTGGAGCTCCTCAAGAGCTCCGCCCCCAGCCGCGTCGTCGTAGTTTCCTCCAAGCTCTATAAGTGCGGCGAGATCAACTTCGACGACCTGAGCAGCGAACGCTGCTACGACAAGGGTT
Source organism: Sternarchorhynchus goeldii (assembly GCA_028565775.1). Taxonomy (NCBI): domain Eukaryota; kingdom Metazoa; phylum Chordata; class Actinopteri; order Gymnotiformes; family Apteronotidae; genus Sternarchorhynchus; species Sternarchorhynchus goeldii. Next base: position 16,920,247 of record JAOXYF010000009.1, read on the forward strand.
TTGCCTACGGCCGCAGCAAGCTGGCCAACCTGCTCTTCACGCTGGAGCTGGGGCGGCGACTGGAGAACACGGGCGTGACCGTCAACGCCCTCACCCCCGGCCTCGTGAGGACCGAGCTGGGGAGACATGTGCGCGTCCCCCCCCTGGCGAGACCCCTGCTTGGCCTGGCGTACCGGGCCTTCTTCAAGTCGCCGGAGGAGGGCGCGCGCACGTCCGTCTACCTCGCCTGCTCTCCGGACGTGGAGGCGGTCCAGGGCAAGTGCTTCGCGGACTGCCGAGAGCAAGCGCTTCTTTCTAAAGCCACGGACGTAGAGCTGGCGAGGAAACTGTGGGACATCAGTGAGGTGATGGTTGGTATCACCACCTAGTGTGTACCAACCTACGATGAATACAACGTACTGACCCACCCAGTAGAACAGCATAGGGTCTGTCCTGGCTTCTGTTACCGTTAACAGTTAAAGAGTTTATCATTGTTGTGATTAACAAAGTACAAATCCATCCTGACTCTTATAGGGCTTTAATGCTTGCTGCTCGCTCAGTGAATTCACGGATTAAACGGTGAACATCTGCACATGCCAGTGTCACGGGTGAGAACGTTAATCAGGGAAGTGCCAAACCCCATCGGGAAAAGAGGCTTCAAAGTAAAGTGGCATAGCTACGATTTATTTATTCAGTTCTGCCTTTCAGACCTGTTATAACCAATAATAAACACCCTCGTTGACAGTCTTGAGAGCTTTATTTCTTTCTTTCTTTTTGCCCAGAGTCCACTTCACTGATCCAACCAAAAAGGTTAACAAAACAGCAGAGAACATAGTTGGTATCTGGCTAATGCTAGATTAATTCAGCAGAGCAAGATGAACTTTGCAAGATTCAGTATGGGTCATTCCAGACTAATAAATCATAGTTGATAACCACAGTTCATTAAAATGTGAATAGCCCTCATTTCTGTCTTAGAAGCAAGAGTTTTGCTGTATCATCCAGTCAAGTCAGAGACCATGGAAAAAGAGCAAAAATGTCATTTTACATGACATCAAAGTACCAGGTTCTGTAAACATCCCTTATGCCGTCAGTCCCGGGTGTCTTTCCCAGGACAAAATTGTTTATTATTAAAATGATTTTCTCTTTTAGCGTTAATAGCACTGGAAAAGCTCAAATTAGAGCTAATAATAAAACCAAGTTATTTGTTATTTCACAAGAGCGCAGACGGCAGCAAGGCGAGCTACATTTTTAACCTTGGCTGTCAGTTTACTGGACATACAGAGTCATGGTACGCTGCCAGTCCGGCTTAATTAGAGCAGTAAACCGCGTTCCTCCAAGGCCACTGAAACTTAAATTACCCGAAGCGGCAGCTGATACTGTAGCTTCTAAGTGCCTTCTCTCTCTCTCTCTCTCTCTCTCTCTCTCTCTCTCTCTCTCACACACACACACACATACACACGCAACAACAAAACCTTCTGTTCGACCCCATACACAAATACTCTGTCGCGCGCGTTCTTACGTTCGTACATGCTGATTACCATGGAATGTTTTCCCTTATTAATGGGAGATCTACCGCTGCTCGCGCGGACTGTAACAACGCTCCCTCACGAGTTGCTAATGTTTTTCCCACCTGCGCTCGCCATTAGAGTATTTGCAGGCTCATTTAGACAGGGAGCTCGGAGTTGCCAAAAAACCCCTCGACGCGGGGAGCTTTTCTGTCAGGATTCGGCTCGCTCCTCGAGCGGAGGGAGGTCTCGGCACGTTCGCCTGCGGAGGCCAAGGGAGCTGTTTGTTTTTGGAATCAAGAAAATTGCAGCCATTTTGAACGTTAATGGCTTTAATGACGCGTTCCGAGGCGGTGCCACGTCGCGGCCGCTTTGCCAAGCTGGGCAGTGGGGGCGAGAGAGGCTGTAAATCCATGCGCGCGAAATCGTTTTCCTCAACGGGATTTTCTCTCATATTTCCCTCCAAACATCTAGTCAACAAATTGGAGTCTTTAAAAAAACATATTTATTACCTCATTCACTGCACAATTCTTAAACTAATGATATTTGATAATAATACTTATGTTAAACGATGTTGTAAATAAACATTAACCAAGTAATAAATCGTGCAGGGTTTTTTTTTATTATTGATGGATCACTATCACTTGTATTAACAAACATATTGGCATCAGGTAATTCGGCTCATGTTACTTGTTCTGTCGTCTTTCCACTCAGTGCCCTGCACTACAGCCAGTCCCATTTCGCTGTGTTTGTGCTGGAACTCTTCTCCAAGCCAAACACAGGCCTCCTGTCGAGTCGGTTTTCATGCGCGTTTCTTTGCCGTGAAGGTAAGGTAGAGGCGAACAAGTATCCAGGCAACCTTAAGGAGATTTTTCGGCAGCCTGACGTCTATTAGTATAGCCATATATTACGGTATATAGAATGTATATCATGTAAATTGGCGTGGGCAACACAGCACTCTGCCAGGAAAGTGTAGTTAAGCTTCCATCGTGATACTGTGAGGTGCTCGGGTACATGCCTCGTTCAGAATACTTCACTGGGGACTAAACTAAGACGACATTACAGCTCTGGATGTTAGGAGACCGAGAGGGGCTCATACTCTGGACGCTGCGTAACAAGTTCCCTCTCCAGGGTCGTTTGGCAGTTAAGTATAATAGCTAAGAATCTGTCAAATCGCATGTAGCGTTTCTGCAAATTGGATAAAAGTACAAACGGAGAAAGCAAAGCCGAGGATCGGGAGCTTTTTGTGATTTTAAGTCCGTGACCTCGCGTTCGCTCTCGGCGAACATCACAGGGGCTCTCACGCGCTGGTCAGAGTTTCAGGTAGGAAAGCGTAACAGTGACTTTAAAAATTTTGAAGGAAAACGGCATTGCCAGTGGCATTCTGTTGGCAGAAAAGTCAGGCAGGAAAAATAAATCAAACGTTCTTTATTTATTAATCATTATGTGACCGGTTAATCTAATTGTTTGTTTGGCTTTCTCCAACGGCTGCCTGGCCTGTAGAGGCCGGGAGAAAAGGGAGAACCGAGGAGAATTGTTTGCCCTGAACTTGAGTTCTGTGTTTTGACACGTTCTTAAAAATAAATTTGAGTTTTTCTCAGGGATTGAAGAAATATCTTGGTTGATGGCAAGAGAAAGAAGAGAAAGCTCGGACACCGCCCCCCGCCCCCCAAAAAACTTTTTTTATTTATATATTTTTTTGTACTTTTCATTTTGCCCAACTGTTCAGAATTGCACCGTACTCACACATGGAAATGATTGTTTAAGTGTAAATCTCTTTGTGGGAAATGTGTAGGTTTTCCAAAGTATGAAAATCCAGCGTTGCCAAAAGGAGGCCGATAACTCGAGAGTTACACAGGCGGATCACAGATCGCACTAGAAGTGCTTTTATGACAGGTTCCTGGAACCAGAGCGAGTATTTATCTACAAACTGACCAGATTGTTTAATCCAAGAGACTCTTGACTCTGGAACACTGAAAAGTTCAAACTCTCTCTGTAGGCACTTTCAAAACTAAACTACATTTTTAAACATCGCTTCTGAATAAAATCCTTGTTCGACTTAAGCCTTTTTGAAGGTTTCACGCAGCCGTGTGTAAGCGAAATGCTAATTCATTAGCATTACCGGCAGAGTTTCAGTACCAAGACCTACAAAAATCTCTCACTGGTTTGTTTATGTATAAATATTAGTTAAAATACAGTCAACCACTACCCATTCTCGTACTACTACTGATTTGAGTATAGCCTCCTTATGTCCATAATCTACCAGTTTTTCAAATACAAACACACACACTTTGCATTACAGCTATCTTTCATCTGAAGAGTCTGGAAACGTAACGATGACGAACCTGGTTCACTGGTTCACATCAAAAAGACTTCACGTGTCATTCCTCATCAAGGCGCTCATGAATCTGAAAATGGAAGAAATTATTATACAATAATAGAACAGAACGTAACATTCAATCCCAAAGTTTTATGAAAATCAATTATCATTTGAGCATTACATGGTGTGTTCACATTCAGTATATCTTTCAGACCATTTACACAAACATATCTCTGTTCAACTAAAACGGAATATCTGATGTTTTCACTGTGCTTGTTAAATATTTTAAGGATGACCGAATCCAGTAATGGTCGGTTAGAGTTTAGTGTGTCTGTATGCACTGCGCTTTGTTTTCGACCCATTAACATTTCTTTGCAAAATATGAGTGACAAGCTTCATGTAAAACAAACAAAACTTTCTGTTTCTTCTGGAAAACACAGCTAGGGTCTGCGAGTAAAAGATGCTGAAAAAGAAGACATACAAATCAGTTTTAATCAAAGACAAACTTCCCAGGCAAGACCCCAAGTCAGTGACCCGCGTGCGGGTGTTGCCTTAAAACCGACGCTGGTCCGTTCCATTACATTCGTGACAAAACAGCTCGGCGATCTTAATAATGCGCTCGCGTCAGTCACAGACGAAATCTACCGTAGCCGTTACTGAGAAAATGTGTGCGGTTAACGGGAAAGCCGTAACCGGGAGACTTCAAACACCGCCTTACAGGAAACTCTCACTGCTGGCGGCCTCTGAGACTCATTCGTGCGTTGATGGAAAGGTGGGGTGCTGTTTTCGTCGTGATTTACAAATCCAGCGGATGCTAACGTAAGGACTTCCTCACAGACTGAGTCTCGTATATGAATCCTTTCATTTCTGCGCTCCTTACTTAACAAAGTACGGGACAGAAAGGCATACCGGAAGAGAAAGCCATCAGTGAACATACTGAAAAAGTAACAGGGCTATAGATTTCTGTTATAATAGTAAATACAGTAGGATTCAGTCTAGGGTAACATACTGAGCATTGACACATAAAGGTAATTGTAAAATGAGTAAGAATTGTTTTTATTCTCTAGTTTAAGAGCGTTTGAACACTGCTGTGCTTCATTGAAACTGAGCCTTAATCATTTTCTTAGTTTGCACTTTTTGAAGGAGGTGTAGTTTCCTTCCTAAATGTTTATAGGAGAAAACTCACATCATCTCATATGGGATTTGCTGTTCAATTCATCCGATCTCTTGCCATAACTTACATTTCACTCCTTACATAGGAATTGTGGAACTATTACTAAAACTTATGTTGTATGTCACTCTGTCATATATTGTATATTTTGTCTTGTAACGACGCTCCACCAGGCACAGCCCTTACACACACACACACACACAGTACACTCGCGAGGGTGACACGAGGGGTCAGGGTGGCCAGTGATGTGTTCTAGCAGTGAGAGGCGCAGGACCCGAACATGCGGGACTCCCGCTGGGCCTCGTCTGTCCGCGGGACACGAAGCAGAGGCACATCAAACGGGCTCTTGATACCAGACACGGCCGTTTGAGATATGGCAATGCGCTCTGGCGTGGGTCAGAGTGATGAAAACCCTAATGGAACATTACTGATTACAGCAACTCAAAGGGAAGCTCCCAGTGGTCTGGGAGGGAGTGGTTAATGTACCACTAATTTTTTTCTCACATAGCACATTGATTACGTTTATGCTTGGATTCGATCAGCTGTAGCTGTGAAATGTTTATGGTACAACACCCAGTCGGAGTGTTTTCTTACAGCTGAAGTTCATCGAGACGAATCAGGGTCACCCCAGTCAATCTGTCTTTATGAGCCATGAAAAGAAAACAATCTGAATTCTAAAAACAACTTCTGGGTAAATAAGGACTGCTGAGGAATTTGGCCCATATGCACAATTCAAAAATGGTGTTTGCAGTCCAAAATAAGAACCACAATCACAACATCCTGAGCAAGGTGAACCCAACAGCTCCACACTGCACAATCCTATTGTACAAAACTACCAAAAGCTCATATTCTGGAAGCTATTCAGAGTTATTCTACTCTGCCCTCTTTGATTTAAAAATCTGGACAACACTAGAAGAGCAGAGGGGTGTATTTCTGGAAAAGTTTTATCCTGATTCAGCTCCTCAGCCAATCACCAAGGTCCTGATATGTTGACTGACACTTCATGACAGATGACACCAAAGAGTGTCGGCAGTTGCTTTTTTCCTGTCGTCCATCCAGGTTGGCGTGCCTCAGAGCTCACCCCTCCTATCTTAGTGGAAAGTGTGTTTATGCTATAACAGGTGTATCCTATACCAGAATTAAGAAATGCTTTCCCCCACGTTCACCTCTCAGCAGGCCTGCAGGCTCTTCCAAACACCACGTGAGGGTGGGGGTGTCCCATCCTTCTTGTGGCTCCAAAGCTAAAAAACGGCCCTGCCCATGGCTTTGCTAGTCACTGTGGCCGTTGGAACAGTCTCTCACTATTGCGACTGTTTGTCACTGCTTGCCAGAGTTGCCATGGAAGCCGTCGGTCTCACACACAGATGACTCCGGCAACCTACTGAAACACACATGTTCACAAACATCAAAACACCTCATCCTTCGGAAACACTGGATCACACCCACTGAACCAGATCCCGCATCCTGCAGAAACACACACACACACACACACACACAAACACAAGCATCAATTGCACTTTCTTCTAAATCACAGACTTCAGCACATATGTACACACATTTAGTGTCTCATATTGAAACAGTACCCAAACATCTTTGTTATTAACACAATATGTGAACACAAATTGATGAAAAAGCACACACAAAACTACACAGAGACACACACACACACACACAAAAACACACAGAGACACACACACACAAAAACACACAGAGACACACAAACAAAAACACACAGAGACACACACACACACACACAAAAACACACAGAGACACACACAAAACACAGAGACACACACAAAAACACACAGAGACACACACACAAAAACACACAGAGAAACACACACAAAACACACAGAGACACACACACACACACAAAAACACACAGAGACACACACACACACACACAAAAACACACAGAGACACACACATGCATACAGACACACACACACACATGCATGCATGACCTAATGAGACTTTGTTTTGTCATGTGATACGTTTTGTTCAAGCTGTTTTTTTATTGTTAAAGTAAAGGGGAGAATGTGACAGGCAGCGAGACAGTTACTGACAACCTCATCATTTCTGCCCCTTGTATCTTATAACTAAACCACCCATACCAACCCATACACACTCATATTAACTAGTTACATATTAACATATAATATCTTCATTATAATATCTTGTTAGCTTCTGTGTTACCATTATTTCTTGCTATTATTATTGTTGTTGTTGTTGTTGTTGGTGGTGGTGGTGGTGGTGGTCTGTGGGGTGTGTGAGAGAGAATGTGAGAGTGAGAGAGTGTGAGAGAGAGTATATGACAGTGGGTGTGAGCGAGTGTGAGAGAGAGTGTGAGAGAGAGTGAATGTGGGAGAGTGAGTGTGAGAGAAAGTATATGACAGTGGGTGAGAGTGAGTGTGAGAGAGAGAGTGAGTGTGGGAGAGAATGAGTGGGTGTGGGAGAGTGAGTGTGGGAGAGAGAGTGAGTGTGAGAGAGAGTGAGTGTGGGAGAGAGTGAGTGTGAGAGAGAAAGTGAGTGTGGGAGAGAGAGTGAGTGTGAGAGAGAGAGTGAGTGTGGGAGAGAGAGTGATTGAGTGTGAGAGAGTGAGTGTGAGTGAGTGTGGGAGAGAGTGAGTGTGGGAGAGAGTGAGTGTGAGTGAGTGAGAGAGAGAGTGAGTGAGTGTGAGAGAGTGAGTGAGTGTGGGAGAGAGTGTGAGTGTGGGAGAGAGAGTGAGTGAGTGTGAGAGAGAGTGAGTGTGAGTGAGTGTGGGAGAGAGAGTGAGTGAGTGTGGGAGAGAGAGTGAGTGTGAGTGAGTGAGAGAGAGAGAGTGAGTGTGGGAGAGAGAGTGAGTGAGTGTGAGTGAGTGTGGGAGAGAGAGTGAGTGTGAGTGAGTGAGAGAGAGAGTGAGTGTGAGTGAGTGAGTGTGAGTGAGTGAGTGTGAGTGAGTGTGGGAGAGAGTGAGACCAATAAAGAAGAAAAAATAAATAAAGAAGCAGAGCGGTGTTCCTGGAGGCCCCAGGGGGACTCAGGGAATTGTTTAAGGCCAAAAATAAAACAAGCACTAACCTTTATTCAGATTCTCTCACAAGCACTAACCTTTACTCAGATTCTCTCACAAGCACTAACCTTTACTCAGATTCTCTCACAAGCACTAACCTTTATTCAGATTCTCTCACAAG
>JAOXYF010000009.1:16928494-16941996 GCA_028565775.1 Sternarchorhynchus goeldii
TCAGATTCTCTCACAAGCACTAACCTTTACTCAGATTCTCTCACAAGCACTAACCTTTATTCAGATTCTCTCACAAGCTCAGTCTCTTCAACTGTTTTTCTTTGTGAATTTTTCCATCTGTCCTTCATGATTTCTGTGTGTATATTCTTAACTCTTCCAGGCCTCTCTTCTTAAATCCACTTTAAATCTATCTGTCTGTCTACGTTAGGCCTCTCCAGACTAAAAATACGCACACACACACACACACACACACATTTATCTTAGTCTGTCTGCTTTAAGCTCACCTGGGTCTGCAGGTTGGTGGTGATGGATTGGTGTCCTGTGCCGTGTTGATGGGAGCCTGCCTGCCTGTCTGTCCACTAACACGAAGCAGACGTGGACACACCTGAGGGAGGATAACCACACAGAGGGCCGCACAAGTGTGTGAGCGTGTGTGTGTGTGTGTGTGTGACCATGTTTGTGAGGGTGTGTGTTTGCACATATCTAAAGACCAAATATTCTCACAATATAGTAAAACACGAAGGAAAAAACTGAATCTAAATATATCTGCATATATCTTCTGACTATGGTTAGCGTTAAGCATAGCATCATAAATGTACTGTATATATGAATGTATTCTATATATGTAAGTGCATGTGTATGTATATATATGTGAATGTATATGTGTGCGTGCACGTACGTGTGTGTTCACTAGCGTAGCAATGTACCCATGCAACATCTAAACAGTCTGTGTCTCACAACGCTGTTCCTTGGGGAGCTGGAAGTGGCTGAAAGCTGCTGCTCCCCTCGTCTCATCCCGCCATGCCCTGTGATGTCCTGCTTCCCACTGCCTCCCACCTCCCGTCCTGTTCCATCACGTGACCCCCTCCCCCGCCTCCTGCTGCCTCCTTGTTTCTCCTTGATGACAGTGCCTCTGTCGTGTGCACCACAGCCTGGCCGAGCGGAACCTTCGACGTTTGTTGTTAATATCAGAGGGATTCGTCCTGTCGTCGGGCCGGACTCCGGCGGTCCATGTGGAGTCTGCTCAGTGTCACGAGCCCAAACGTCCTGCCAGACCCAGATCAGCACGCCATGTTGATCCACTCCTGTTTCCCTGCAGAGAACATTAATACCTCTCTTTCTTTTTTCTTTCTTGGACTCTCTTCATCTGTGTTTGATCTCTCCGTCTTCCTGCTCTACAGACATATTCTCTTTTTCTTTCTTCCTCCACTCTCTCTTTATCTCATTCCTCTCTCTCTCTGTTTCACTCCTTTTCTTTCACCCTCTGTTTCTCTCACTCCTTTTCTCTCTTCCTCTCTGTCTCTTACTCCTTCTGTCTCTCACCCTCTCCCTGTCTCTCTCTCTCTCTCCCTCTCTCTCTCTCTGTATCTCTCCCTCTCTCTCAATCATTCATCCAGTGGCCTGACTTTACACAGAAATTCCAGGCTGATGTAAGACCTAAGAGAATGAGATAAATCTCAGGACAGATTACAGGTAAAACCAGAGCAGTCCTGGCACTGAAAGAACACATGCATCAAGCCCCTGCGGGACATTTTGACGAGACAATGGACTTATGTCTACCTGATAGTTGCAGGCCTGAGGACCATTTTAAAGGCCTGGTCCTGACCCTGGACATCTGTGTGTCTACACAAAGAGACAGGTAACATAAATACCACAGTTGATTATATCCATTATTTTTAATCAGCACCAGTCACTGTATCTCCTCTGTGGAAGCCAGGATCAGCACAGGAGTGGATTTAGGAAGATGTCAGAAATCGTTAGTGTTCATGTTTGGGCGACACTATCATCTAGACATGCCGAACCACAGAGCATGAATCAGACCTCCAATTTTTGGGAGCAAGTTTCAAAAATAAATCAATACCCCCCCCCCAATTACGGGTATGTGATGAGGTGTTTATGATCACGAGTCCCAATCTGACGTTATGTCTAAAGTCGCTTAAAATGTGCACCAGATCCAGCGGCTACTGCAGAAATGGTGAAGGTTAGAGTGTAAATTAGGACTGGTTAGGGATTAGGACAGAACAGGGATTAGGACTGGTTAGGGATTAGAACTGGTTAGGGATTAGGACAGAACAGGGAATAGGACTGGTTAGGGATTAGGACAAGTGGGTGGGATTCTAGTGATTCACAATGGTTGGCAGTCGTGTTCCTGACCACTGCATGACTGTAACCCAGAGGGAGCTCTGCAGCATCATCTCACAGACATGGATCACAACGTTCAGCATTAAAACTCAAACTCAGATGTATTCCGCAATTCTTTCCCGTAGTCCAGCGGATAAATCCCGGCTATGTTAAACAAAGCCGTCAGCGTTCCTCTACCTGCAATCATGGTGTTTAAGCTGCCCAATTTCTCTCACCGACAGTTGTGTATCTTAAATCACGCGTGGATCCGTTTGTGAGGACACTCGTTGCCGCGGACACTCGTTGCCGTGGATGAGTGTTTATTTCAACCACGGCCAAAGCAGAGTGGGCCTTTTTGACGGTTACACTTAAGTGCGTCTCACTCATCTACAGTTTGCTTATCTTGTAAGATTTAGTGCACACCAAGCACCTCTCTCACTCTCTCTCTCTCTCTCTCTCTCTCTGTCTGTGTCTGTCTCTCTCTCTCTGTCCTCGTCTCTCTCTGTCTCTCTCTCTGTCCCCGTCTCTCTCTCCTTCAGTCTCTCTCTTTTCTGTCTCTCTCTCTCCATCTCTCCCTCTCTCTCCTTACAGCAGATCCTCACTGCTTTCTACAGCTGCTTCTACTTGGCTTAGGAGAGGCTTGACAGGCAGCAGGACCCCCTCCCCACCTGCTGCTGTCACCTTTTGACTTTTGACCCCTTTGAGGGCCAGAACATGTGAGGCGTTGACCCCGAGGCCTGGAGCGTTGGACTCACGAACATGTTCGGTGCAGGTGGGCGTCCGAGGTCCTCGGGGTCCGAGCACGCTAACCCTGTGCAAATCTGAGCCTGTGTCTCCCTCTGCTGGTTCACAGAGGAACTGCGCATGATGAAAGCAGAAATGTAAAGGCATGGTGCATCTTGACGTTCACTGGAGTGTACTGGGATATTTTTCTTTGTAGGAGGAGTACTGGGACGAAGAAAGGAAAAAACTATGTAGGGGAGGGAGGAGTATACAGAGAGAGAAGACAAGAAAAGAGCCAGAGAGAGAGGAAACTGAGAGTTTCGTGCTGTGGAACATCTGTAGTGTGAATGGAGCAGTAGACTCTCGCAGCATGTTTTACAGCTGCACTGAGAGGACCTCACAACTCCCGAGGAGCAAGACGAAGGAACTGCGGAACAAACTCGGCCACCTTGGTGACCGGCTGCCACCTGCTCATGGGCCGGAAACCCAACGTTCAAGTAGTGCATGACAGAACGTGCTGGAAAGAATGTATAGTTTTCTTACTCCAGCAGGAACTCATCGACAGTATCTGATGAACTGTTCTTGGTATCAGCAGAATATCTGAGGTGTACAGGGAAAGTGGAGTAAAGGAGTGGACTGGTTAAAGGGGTGGACTGGTTTAAGGGGTGGACTGGTTAAAGGAGTGAACTGGTTAAAGGAGTGGACTGGTTAAAGGAGTGAACTGGTTAAAGGGGTGGACTGGTTTAAGGGGTGGACTGGTTAAAGGAGTGAACTGGTTAAAGGGGTGGACTGGTTAAAGGAGTGAACTGGTTAAAGGGGTGGACTGGTTTAAGGGGTGGACTGGTTAAAGGAGTGAACTGGTTAAAGGGGTGGACTGGTTAAAGGAGTGAACTGGTTTAAGGGGTGGACTGGTTAAAGGGGTGGACTGGTTAAAGGAGTGGACTGGTTAAAGGGGTGGACTGGTTTAAGGGGTGGACTGGTTAAAGGGGTGGACTGGTTTAAGGGGTGGACTGGTTAAAGGGGTGGACTGGTTAAAGGGGTGGTCATCTGCCTGTCCAGCTCTCGCCCTCTATGTGGTAAATAGAGAATGGGCAACAACAGTGTTTTCTCATCTTAACCACCACATGCAACATTAATTAACAGCTATTTATGTGATATATAATATACACAACACGTGTATATATTGTGATATATAATATACACAACACACATATCTCTGTATAAACACTTAAATAAGGTTTCTCTTGTTTCTCATTTGAGAAGCACAGGTCTGATTGTGAGTCATGTACTAAACTCCCTGGCACTGTCAGGCTGCACTGGGAGGCAGACGCGGGCGATGCTGAGAGGGTGGAGGGTTTCACTGGGCTTTGTGCCCTGAGAATGTAAACGTGCCCTCTGTGGAATCCAAATCAGAGCAGCTGATGGAAAGCCTCCGGATGAACTTCGTTCCTCCACTCTCGAGGGAACGCACCGTCACAGCAGAGAACAGCGCCACCCTGTGCTGAACCAGAGAACTGCACCTCGATGGGAAGAATTTCCGTGCACTGTGGAGCTAAACTCCTAACAGCTGCAGGACACGCCCCCTGCCTGCACTGCTGTGTTCAGGGGCTCCGGTCTGTCTGCCATTCTGTGAACACATGCAGTCATGAAATTAGCCAGCTGCCCTACCTGTACAAGATACTGAAGAAGCTGAAGTCCTGGTTCTGTTGTGTTTCTGTTGTGCTTCTTGTTCACTCCAAGTTCATATGTTTTATCTCAGCGGGAACAGCAGGACCCCCTGGAGAACGGAGATCCTGGCCCCACCCCGGGAACTAGTCATAGCTCCGCCCCTAGACACAGCCAGCAGGGTGAAAGGCTGCTGGGGCAAACAGAGGTCGCAGACCCCCGGCACACAGCGCCCCTAAGTTTTCTCACTAGGTAAATGCCCCTTCTAGCGGGACCCAAAGGTTGATGATACGGAGCAAAGAACAGGAGCAAAATACAAAGTGGAAAAAGCAGCCAAGTAAAGAGGGACTTGAACCAGGGATGTAGGCAGGTGGAGAGGAGACGCAACCCACTGCACTACTGGGGAGCAGAACGATGGGCGAGAGGACAGGTGCTGGCAGGGAGGACGGTAGGGTAGTGTTTGGTAAAGACACGAGAGAGGCAGGTGGCTCACCCAACCAGACAGGATGGGTTTAAAGTTGGTCCGCCCCCACTGGAATTAAAGGGTCTGAACTAATAGAGACACCTACTCAGTCCACCAGGTCAGGGAGTCACACCTGGGTCCACACTGGACCAGAGATTATGTCTGCAACCAACAGGCCACTGAGGAGGTCAGGTGGGTCACTGGAACAGACAGATAAACAAACAACTGAAATGGATGGGGGTAACTTCCAGAATCACCACAGAAACCATGCTGGATAAGGAGATGACCACTTACTGAAACATTCAAACTCACCCATCCAATCTCATGATTAAGAGGCCTTTCTTGTATTAATTCTGATGTACAGTGAAAATTTGTGAGAAACATAAAACAGAAAAATCCAATAAAAGGCTTAAATTAAGAGACGAAAGCTGAGCTGCTGGGTTGAGTTGAGCTGGAAGGGTTTTGTGTCTTCAAACAAGAAGAGTCCTTTTCACTCCTGAGGGGAATAATGAGCACAGCAGTAAAGAGACAGAGAGAGAAAGAGATCAAACACGGACGAGGGAGCCCTTTATGTCTTTTTAGGTAAATTAGGAGTGTGTGAACATGCATGTGTGTGTGTGTGTGTATGTGTGTACACATGCGGGCATACATGTGTCAGTGTGTGTGTGTGTGTGTGTGTGTGTGTGTGTGAGTAAGAAGGAGTGCACATGAGAAGAAGGCAGAGACTGGTCTCCTCCTCCAGTAAGGTAACTGTGTGAATGATTTATGAATGTCAGAAACTGCTAACTTGGTGATTCCTACACCACAGAGTAAAGATTCTTAAATTCTGATGAATTTTACACAAACAATAACAAATCTATGCTTGCTCTTTGCCAGTTGTTTAACCTGTTTCCCACCCCCTTTTCTTTTCAAAAGACTGTCCACATTCTGTCTTTTTAACTTCCACATTAATTTGCTCTCAGCATGTGACGGCCCCCTTCAGCTTTCTGTATGTAAAACAGTTCTCCAGGAATCTAAAGAATCACTCACTTGCTCCACACCACAAACTGCAAGCTCACAGTGTTTATAAATCATCTCAAAGTGAGAAGTGCCCCAATAACTTATTTTTCATTAAACAACAATACATCACAATTCAAGATAATGAATGACACCATAACTCTCTTCAAATCAGATTAAACAAAATCAGACAGAATCCAAAGGACGTTTGAATATATCAGGAGCAGTTAAACACAGGGTCACTGGAACAGCCTGAAGCTGCTCTGTGAAACTGATCCATCACAATTCCTCAAGCAGGACAAGATATGGAGGGTGAAGGCAGATTACTCTCATTTGCATAATTGCTCTCATTGGTGAAGGGAGAGGACAAGCACACGCCTTCTCTTGCCAGCATGCAGCCTACAATCACAAATAATTATGGTTTGCATGGAATTAAGTGGCTGGCTGAGGTTATCTGATAACGTGATTAACTATTAACTATCTGATAACTATGTGAGTAAAAAAAAAGAATCAACAACTGACTTGAGGAATTCCTGAATCTTTACTGCGTGCAAAAATGTGCAGCAATGCTGTAGTTCAAATGTATGCAAGTGAACTTCAGTTACATTCAATCATGAAACAGTTTGGCTCAAACATTCACTCATTTGCTAGGGTTCATACAACTCTCTAATACAGGGTTTCCCAGCCCATACTTCAGGGGTTCCCAGATGGTCTATGTTATTACCCGTTGAAGCTCCCAACACATCTGCACTTGGTACTGGATGTTCAGAATGGCTTGGATCAGGGCTGTGCTTTTTTAAACATGCATTTTTTAAACTTTTTGGCCAAGAAGCTACAGATCTTCGTGATGGGTGTGAAGGGCACCACCTGTGATGAACCACAAAGGCTCATCCTGTAGAGGAGCCCAGTCCCTGAGAGAGGAAGTCTGGATGTGTCTCTAAACCCCAGCTTTACACTGTAACAGCGATACACACCACAGAGAGCACACAGATTGTGTGAGCACCACAGAGTGTGTCTCTCTCTCCGAGGCTCTTCCCACAGAGAGGGTCACCGTTACATTCCATGGAAATGCACCCCAATAGTCTCTTCATACAGAAGCAGCTCATAGCCTGTGCACTGACTGAGCACACTGAACACACTGAGCACACTGAGCACACTGTGCACTGACTGAGCACACTGAGCACTGACTGAACACACTGAGCACACTGAGCACTGACTGAGCACACTGAACACACTGAGCACACTGAACACACTGAACACACTGAGCACACTGAACACTGAGCACTGACTGAGCACACTGAGCACTGACTGAGCACACTGAGCACACTGAACACACTGAGCACTGACTGAGCACACTGAGCACACTGAACACACTGAGCACACTGAGCACACTGAATACACTGAGCACACTGAGCACACTGCATTAACGATCACACTAACATCGGCCGTGACAGAGACCTCAGCCGTGTTCAGAAACACTGATGTACTCTTCCCTGTTATGTGGGACCTCAGGGAATACATGAGCTCTGAGACTCTCCGCATTGCTGGGTTTTGAAATGAATTACATTAACTCTGCTTTTTCGAACTCAGACCTATCACACACTCTACTTCAAAGGTGAACACATACACACACACACACACACACACAAATATGTGCTCTTTAATATTACTTCATAAGGTTGTTAATACCAAGGGCAAGGACCTTAACTTAGCCTTGATCAATCATTTCCCAGGACCCTCTAGGCAATAATTGGTCAAACACACACACACGCACACGCACACACACACACACACACACACACACACTGCATCACCATTACAATAATAACAGCATTCACTTTGCTGTGCCACCATTTTGATGGAGCACGGCTATGCCCTTCCCTTCACCAGACATAGGTCTCTTGTTTTATTTCTGCCACAGCGCTCCATCACTGTACATATCGGACACCTCCACACGTGTATGGAGGGAGCGGGTTCCAGTCTAATTTCCTTCAGGCGCTCCCAAACAGCGTTATACACTGAGGTTGCCTCAATGTACTCCTTGGTTTTAATAACACTGGAAAACAACCGATACGATCTACACATCAGACTGCTCATCTGGTGTAAGACGAATATATTATCTACGTTTATAGTTATTGTATATTGCGTATGGATTACAATTTGAAGGGGATTAAATCCTACACCTGTAATGGACTGAGGGAAGGCCGTTTGCAGGAACGATGAAGACCATGTTCAAACTGCGCCTAGCATGCGCAGATGTCCTCTATCATACTGAAACATAATAGAGAACGAATATCTCTTCCGTCTCGTCTAACCGGGCGAAGTGGACTGCTAAACAAACGACACGTGAACGCCGCACTGGCTCCCAAAGGCTGCTCGAGCGACGTGAGTAGCAGGAGGATGAAACTATACGTCGTTAATTCCTACGACTTTGCAATATTGAGACTGCTGATGCGTGTGAAACACAGAAACAGTCACGCATGCAGAGACACACATACACTTTACAATACGTCGTGTTCTATTAATTTAAACGCTATCAGGGAGACTAACCCCCATCCTGAATGTCTCTGACACTCCTACTAAACCGGGCAATGAACTGATGATCTGGATCAAGTATGTCTGAGCAAGTAAACTGTGTAGGACAAATTGTTGAACGGTTTAGACCTAACAGTTAAATTGTATAAAAACCAGGTCGCCCCTGGTGTATAAAAAAGTAATTTAATTCATTAGTGTGTTTGTGCTTGTGAGTGTTGTGATATAACTGATCCACTATAATATTTCCCCATGGTGGGAGTATTAAAGGATTATCATATGTTATCTTATTTTTCAAGACTAAATAGATTTCATAAATGGATTTGCACCTGTATTTTTTTTATTTTTTTTTATAAAGCCCTGTCTTAAACTGAAATTCTTAGCGAATACTGATTAGGACTCCAATCTCTCAGAGCGTAACCTTCCCCTAACATCATTAACACATAAATGAGACTGTATGAGAGCCACTGTTCTGAGAGAGAAAGTTCCTTAATGTCATTCCTCCCTGATGATGAAACACACGCCGACACATCGGACAAAGTTAAGAGTCCGCGTTGGCTAAACGCGCTAAACGGATGCGACAGGCGCCATCCTTGATCAGCACCGTGGCGGCGAAGCGGTCGAGCCACTCGCGACAGAGTTCATCCCGCCTGACTGAGCTTGAAGAAAGTCGTCACGGCCGGTTTTGGAACGTTATTTGTTTCTCCGTAAGTAGCAGGCAGATTTACAACTATACTGCACGCGGCTTTAGCGCGTGATGGGTAGAGCAAGAGGAGTCTGACAAAACTAGCAGCGCTCAGTAGCTCTTGAGAGCCGAAAGACGGATGAGCAGCTGTAGCCTTTCTGACTGTTTTATGAGAAATAAACTTTGTGTGTGTGTGTGAGAGAGAGAGAGGGGGGGGATACTCCCCCTTTTCTGATGATCCTGCAGCTTGCAGCGTGAATAATGCACCGCCATTATTTTTACGGATCGAAAGTCTCACGGCAGCATTTTTGCGCAGAACTTATGTGAAAGGGTATATGCGCAAAATAATGCGCTACTGTCAAAGGGTATATGCGCAAAATAACGCACTACTGTCAAAGTAAACTTAATCACGATCAATCCCAATACTGTAAAAACAAATACAACATGCATCTCCTGCAGCGAAGGACTTCCTCGGCGTCATCCAGGACTTTCGATCTGATCGCTTTACCCTTACATCTTAAAAGGGAGTAGCATGTTAAAGCAACCTGCTAAAACCATGGAAACCCATCTTAAATTCTGTCCACACTCCAAAACACCATTTCCCTACCAATTCCAACCAAAACCCGCCTGTTCAATCACATAAAGCAGAACTGCAGTTTCCAAATGTTTAGAAATGTGAAGAAATGGACCAGCATATACTGAACATGGTACTGAAGTTAACAAGATTGGTAATTAAAACATATGACCATTCACTATAACAACATGCTGGTTTTGGTACTTGTCATGTAATACTGAATTCCACAAAAAGTTCCCTTTTTAGAGTGATTTCATCAATGTTACCACAGGCTGATGTTTCTACAGTGCTCAGACAGGTTACAATGTCATAAACATGAATGTTACTGTAATATCACAGTGAACATTCTGCAGTGTCTCAGAGGCATGACTGACATGAGTCATGAGTCAAAGGTATGAATGACATGTTTAAATAGCCCACAGAAGTCAGTACACTTAAGCATGTTTGAATCCAGTGAACTGACCAGTGAGTTGTTCCAGGAGGTCCTACGATGGTCTGGCGGACCAGGGAGTGTGGCACCTCCTCCAGGAGAAGACGAGGTAATTAGGAAAGATGGATGAAGACAGCCGAGCTTTCTGATAAACCATTCCCTCTCACGTCCTGTCTGGTTTGCTCGTAACCTTTTCCACCCCTGATTTATTTGCTCACGTTTATCTCTACCATCACTTACTTGCACATCTATCTGCTGCCAGGTGATAAAACATGATCATAACATAAATGGCTCTGCCAATTAAAAGTATTATTGATTAAACTATAAAAAGGTGAGCTGATGCCCTCACTGGCATACAACAGAATCATTCTCGACCAAAGCGTTTATGCATGGAGTAAAACAATACACTTTCACATGTGTCTGAGGTAAAATATCTTTGCATTGAGTTCCTTTTCCTTTAAAGGGGCCGTGCTATGTAGTATACAGAAGCTTCGGGAAATTCAGTTAGCAAATTAAACTACATCTAAAATACCAAACTAAGCTGGTAAATTGCCGCTACCACCTAGTCACGTTAAACCTTCAGATGCATCGCACTATTTTAAGGAACATTAAAGACATGTCTAACATGGGCTACTACTGCTGTTTGGTGGTTGCTAAAGTGCTTCTAGAGCTCAACACCTTCTAGAACTCAATCCCTTCTAGAACCCACCCCTTCTAGTTCTGTCCCATCTAGAACCCAACCCCTTCTAGTTCTGTCCCATCTAGAACCCATCCCCTTCTAAAACTCAGTCCCATCTAGAACCCATCCCCTTCTAAAACTCAGTCCCATCTCTAAAGGGACACCAGCTGTACATTCACCTCATTGACCATCACCTTTACCCACTAGTTAAGATGAGCTGGTTATCATGATTAAAATGCAAATCCAATATGGACAAGTATGGGCAATGTAAACCAGTTTAGGGAAGGGAAGGTGAAAAGGAGAAATAGACAGTGTGTATAGTATTATTTACTTAGCTGAGGAAAACATAACATTTGGGCATTGGACAACAGGCGTTCCTGAACTGAAGTAAACTATAAAAACAAAGACACGTCAAAATTCTCTTCAGAATTGAGAGACAAAAATTCATCAGGAAAAGGGGCACAGTTACAAAAGGAAAAAACATGAAAAATGCAAACTCACTGTGCCACCAGATTATATTACAGTACCAGCAGTATAGAGACAAGGAAACAGGAAACAAACATTTTGAGCACAGTGGAAAAGTTGCTCTTCTTAGTAACATTCTGCAGTCTCCATCTGCAATGATACATTATATGTCAGTATTTTTATAAAAGCAGATCAAATTATCATTCTTGATTGGATTTCTCATGCAAAATTTGCATCAGTACTCTTTGATCTGCTGCAAGTTTCTCTACCTGATGTAAGGAGGAAATCATTCCTTTATCACTTTGAGGTGGTTTTGTGGTTGTTTACAACATCACTTTGCATCCACTTTTCTTTTTATTAACATTTTTCTTCTGTAAGTGACAAACATCTAAACGATGCAAAGCACATCAATCCAGAGAAGCAGGAACAGTTCTACAAACAAGCATAAAACTGGGCAGATCAATTTGTTTAAATTTGTGATGCAGGTTCAGATAAATTTGTTTAAATTGTGATGCAGGTTCAGATAAATTTGTTTAAATTTGTGATGCAGGTTCCGATAAATTTGTTTAAATTTGTGATGCAGGTTCAGATCAGTTTGTTTAAATTTGTGATGCAGGTTCCGATAAATTTGTTTAAATTTGTGATGCAGGTTCAGACTGTCTCAGCCAGGTCTTGCCTCGACCCTATTCTGTGTGTTTTCCATCACTGTTTTTACCAACTGTCTCATAGTCCAGAGAAAAATCCCAAAAAGCGAAGATGACATCTTCATCTTCATCCAGAAGTTCAGAGAGGACTACTGAGAAGAATATAAGTTACAGGTAAGATTTTTTCTGTCACAGTCCCTTGCAGTGCACAAAACCTTCACTGACACAGGCATTGTATCATTGTTCTTCTATTATTTACAATTATGCAACTCACCATACTAGCATTAGCATAATTCTGTACCTCAGTGTTGCTTCTGCTGTACCCAGTCACAGAGATTTACACGTACCCTTGTGTACATGTTACCATCAGAAGGCTATTAGCTGCTCCCGCTGATGAATTATTCATTTGGCTCTTCTGAACATTAGAACACTCAGAAATAAAACTATATTTATACTTGTTATACTTGATGTTAACTGATATATGCTTTATGTTCTTTATTATGTAGAGCTGATGTTTTTGATGGAGACCTGATTATGTTCCATTCGTGAATGAAACCTGATTCATTACAGTTTTTTCTCATCTGTTCAGGTGGGGAGAGAAGGGGAGGGGCTTGTCTCACTGATCGAGACAAGCTGATCGATTCATAGCTGATCGATTCCTCTACAGAAATATTATTACTTTTATAATATTCAGAATATTTGTAATATACTGTAATGTTCAATGCTTGAGGACCCAGATACATGACCATACATTAGATGAACATAAGTTTCTTTAAACTTAATGAAGAAAAAATATATTTTCTTGTTCGTAACACTGCAAACAGAGTGCTAACAGCTACAAGAGAAGAATGATCACACCAATTATAGCTTTGGGGTAGATTTTTAAAGTACTTCTACTGGTTTTTACTGGTTTTAAAGTACCACTACTTTAATGTAATGTAATGGCCTGCCTGTCTCTGTATATTCTAAAGCATTTCTTCAGGTCTAATAATGCAGGTTTGGTTAAAGTATCAAACATTAGCAAGAAAGGCTGTCTCTCCTCCCGCAGACATGTGTGATACGGCTGTCTCTCCACCCGCAGACGTGTGATACGGCTGTCTTTCCACCCACAGACATGTGTGATACGGCTGACTCTCCACCCACAGACATGTGTGATACGGCTGTCTCTCCACCCGCAGGCACGCGCGACACGGCTGTCTTTTCTGAGCTACGGTTTATAGACACATTTGCCCTTTGGCATTTATCAAACGTAATAAATTGTGGTATTTCATTTTCACTTTTGTGGGCAATAAAGTCACAGAACACAGGCTTGAAAGTGTCATGCATGCAAGCCAGAAAGAGAGGCCAAGAGATCCAGTACTAGGCTAGGTTAGACAGCAGCGCTATAAGGTAAGCTAGCACACCAAGAGATCCAGTACTAGGCTAGGTTAGACAGCAGTGCTATAAGCTAAGCTAGCACACCAAGAGATCCAGTACTAGGCTAGGTTAGACAGCAGTGCTATAAGCTAAGCTAGCACACCAAGAG
>JAOXYF010000009.1:16985399-17004870 GCA_028565775.1 Sternarchorhynchus goeldii
ATTAGTGTGAACGATACACTTACTTAAACTTGGATTAGTGTGAACGATACACTTACTTAAACTTGGATTAGTGTGAACGATACACTTACTTAAACTTGGATTAGTGTGAATAATAGATTAATACATAATCAAAAGACTTGATAAGGCAGAGGCTGGGGAAGCTACAGGCTCAGGGAATTTAGCACAAAGACTGTAAAGGTTCAGGGGGAACTGGGTGAAAGTGGGTTATGAGAATGGTACGAGAGAGTGTGGTGAGAGAGAGGGGCAAAAGAGTGGGGCATCTGAACCCATGGGATCAGTGTCGCCCCATTCAACAGTCAGAACAAGTCAACAGTTCAATAAGATTTCCAATGGTACTGGAAATTTCCAATGGTATGGTGGCTAGGGTTAGTGTAGCCTCTACTACAGCTGTTAGCATGAAAGCGAGACGAGCTGTTTGTGCAGGGTAATGACATGGAACTGCAGGGTAATGACATGGAACTGCAGGGTAATGACATGGAACTGCAGGGTAATGACATGCTGCAGGTGGTTTTCCTACCAATGTCGATGTATTTGGAATCCAGAGGAGTCCCGATGGAGTTGCACAGCACCAGCACGTACTGCAGGACGACAGACAGCACATCCAGTTAGCTGGGCTGGCTGCTTTAGACACACACCTTCACGTCCTTCAACCTGATGCTAATACCTTTCTCACACTGCGCCGATCCTGCGGCTGTTGAACAGAACCGTGGTTTTCATGGCAGAGCCCTTCATTGAGAAGCTCATCTAGCTCCTGCAGTAAAATGATTCCCTCTGTCCTGTAAGCTTACACTCACAGGCTGGAGGTTGTGGGTTTGTCTTTAGTACAGAAGTCTTATATAGTACCTCCAGGTCCAACAGTCTGTCCCTATGACCCTCTAGACTGGATGTCTCACCCTGATCCACAAAACAGCTTTGCCTTTAACTCACACTGCCTCTGAACATGAGCTCAAAAGAACACAAAATGCTTTTAAACTGGTTTTAAACCTGTTTAGAGTTTTTTTTAACTGGCTGACTCTTCAGGTGATACTGTACCTTGAAGTTCTTTTTCTTATATTCTGTGATGTTCATACTGTATACCAGCCCCTGCAGTGACAGCACTCGATCTCAAATTTCACAGCATTCATTAGAAACAATGAATCAGTCACTCAGACAAAGCATGACTGTTACAGTCCCACATGAATGTGTGTCATTTGCTGGAAGGGTGATACCTCACTGTCTTTCCTACGATGATCCCACTGGAATGCTGGGTTAGGAATCTCTTCCTGTCTCAGAGGGTTTGAATTTACTTGTTCAGATAATTTTATTCCTTTACATTCCTCAACTGGTCTAAAAAACATTACTTAAGCAAAACTCTCCTGGTGTCTGCAGTCTTCTGTCTGTAAGGAACCAGCTGTAAGGCTCCATAATCTGCTCTTGCAGGAATACCTTGCAGCCCCTGCTGAGGTCCCACGTGAACACTTGATCTAGTTTTTCCCCCTGTGATAAGAACAGGCCAGCTGATCCTCAACATAATCCTCAGCTGATCCTTAACTGATCCTGAACAGTGTTTGGGGGCAGGACGAGTGGTCAGTTCTAGAAAGCGCATACTTACCGTCGCTCCTCCGGCTTCAGGGTCGGTGTCCTCCTGCTGGTGGAAGAGAGTCACGTGTTATGAGGAGAGTTTACTGCCACAGCCATCACTCAAGAATATTTAAAACAGCCCACCATTAAATCTTACAAATCCATACTGACTGACCACTGGGCTTGTTTCATGATGATTCTCCAGTATAAACAGCAGCGCAGTGAGGTAAACGCTCAGCACCTCTGCATGAAACCGCACTCATCTAGTTTCATATCTTAACCCTCACCAGCTGTAGACGGGTAGAGGTGATTGGTGGCGGCGGCGTACCTGGGGGTGAGAGTGGTCGGCTTTGGTGGCCAGGATGCAGAAATCGCCACAGGTAGTGACTGACAGCAGGCTCTTCACGTACTTCACAAACTTCTCGTTGTTCTTAGTGTCCCAGAAGACCACGCTGTACTCCAGTCTGTCAGGTTGGGTGTATGCATATACCACGGTGTTGGAACAGTAGCCCCACTGCAGCAGCAGACAAGCAGGGTGACAAGAGGTGATGAACAAGGACATTTTGTGACATTTCAGAGTTGGTACGAATGGAACAAGTGCCAAAGCATTTAACTTGTTTCAAGAAATAGTTCTGCAGAACTAAAATCAAATGTTTGCAGTTATAAACAGCAATACAGACATGATAACAAATCAGAAGCTTCGGTTAAGTGCACTGCAAACCCAAAACACCATTCTTAGTCGTTAGTGATGGTATCGAACAGCAAATCACAAATCACAAGCACATAATGATTACAAACTAAAAAAAACATTTTCTTACACCGTCAATCCAAAACAGGAAATAACCATCATACAAAACATAAAACACAAAAAACAGATGGATATTTAAATCAGAGGGAAATAATGGAGGAGTTTGCAGTTGTCTGAGAGCTGATCTCATTTACAAACAGTGAAGCAATGATGCGCTTCTCATATTTTAACACCAAACTAACTGCGGGGTAAACGGCTGATTGCTTCAGACCGTTCAGTGTCGTGTTTGTTCAGATGTTCTAGTGCTCCGTACGTGTCAGGACTGCACACCCCACCCCAGCGTCCGTGTGGGAAGTGTCGTATCGGCGTGTCAGGAGCACAAAGTCGGTCACAACTTGCCGTGAAAAGCTTTAGCTGTAAATCTCCTTAAAACGGCAGTTCCGGGCCCTCTGGGTACAGAGGAGCACAGCGGAGGACCACGCCAGGTGACAGCTGGGTGCTACCCGGCAGCAGAAGGACTGGACAGTACTGCCCTCAATGGGGTTTGGTCCACAGCGCACACGAGATCACACAGTCTGTAAAACGCCAAGGTCGTTCAATCAGACCAGTCAGGCCCCGTCTGGCAAGGGGAGGCCTGGAGCGTCACTGTGGATTTGCACTTAAAGTTTGTACGCCATGTACCTTTCAAAAGTATACTTTTGAAATTTGTGAAATTTGTGAAGGCTGCAGTATTGTTGCAGGTTTGGCTGTTCAGCTTTTGCCTGAGGAAGACAAAGGTTGTGCAACAGTTTTTCACTTTTTGTGACTTCTTGTGACTTCTTTGTTGTTATGGAAGCTTAGCGGTCCAGGGAAACAGATCAAATGTGTTGGCCTTTCACCCTTCTGGGTCTCCTGTTCGCCTGTTTCCCAGTGCAGTACTGGGATCAGGGGTTACATCCAGCACACATGCAGTAACATTATGCAGTCCTTCTCTTTAGAACAGCAGACATACCGAGTCTCCAAACCAAATCAGTGCACGTCTAGCATGTGGGGAAACACACCTGAGTGAGGTGTGTATTGTAGCACGTGGGAAACACACCCGAGTGAGGTGTGTATTGTAGCACGTGGGAAACACACCCGAGTGAGGTGTGTATTGTAGCACGTGGGAAACACACCTGAGTAAGGTGTGTATTGTACCTTGTAATCAGGTCTGATGTTGGCGAAGTAGATGAAGGAGTCAACGGCCAGGGCGATCCTCAGACCCCCGCCCTCCCATGACACAGCCGTCATCTGCTTACCGGGAACCTTCAGGGTACGAAGGTGCTGGACCACGACACCCAACGAAAAGATCAGGAGCAGAAAAAACGTTGGCTGGACCCGCATGCTAGAGCAACTGAAGGTATGTACATGTGTGGTGGTGTGTGAGAGTACGCAGTGCACAGGGGATGAGAGGTAAAGGCTGGTGTTCCAAATAAAATGGCTCCTCAGTGTATCTAAGGATATGTTTTAGTCCCTCACCTCTCCAAACGGCGTGTAGAAATGTAAGACATTCACATCTTTATCACCTCCTGTGTTCCTGAGAGAGCCTGCTACCGCAAGAACACTGCCACAGTGGTTCCACTGGACACTGGAAACATTCATGCCTGTGTCGATTATCACTGGATCTACACACACATGCACAAACATACACACACACACATACACAGATAATGCAACAAAAATAAAACCTCTGTGTCTGCTTCAGGACCCCGCCCCTTGCCCCACCCTTGCCCCGCCCCTTGCCCCTCCCCTTGCCCTGCCCTACTCACTGTCGTCGTTCTCGTAGCGCATGATCTGGCAGCGGCCGTTGTCGTAGCAGATGGCGAGGCAGGGGCAGTCGGGCTCGACGTAGCCCTCGGCACCCGCATACCAGTGGATCCCAGCGATGCTGAGGAGCCCAGTCACGGACATCAGACAGTGCAGGGTCATCTTCATCTGCCAGGAGCACAGGCACACACTCAGGAAAACCTCAGAATACCGGCCTCACAATACAGGCCTCAGTATATAGACCTGCTATGCTGAAAGCATTTCTGATAAGATGAATATTCAGCTTTACTGAGAATGCCTTGACCTCTAACATCATAAAACATCATAGCATAAAAACATGTATTACCACAACCCACAGGATTTACAAAAACAAGTTCAAACTCGCAACTGTAAGAGCTGCTCTCCTTACAGAGTGATGAATTGCATGGATACTCACGATGAAGTTGCCCTGGTTATCGTAGATGTGAATCTCTCCATTGGCCATTCCGAAGAGCAAGATCTTGCTGTCAGGAGACCAGGCCACGTGAGCCAGCTGGATCCCCTTCAACTCCTTCCCCCAGATCCTGTTACCTGAATGACAAGGACACACACACACACATGCACAAACACACCACAGGTCATACTCAGAGACAGAGATACTACACTGAGTGGCTACAGACAAAAGCCAGAGTCACACTTCTGAAGGCAGAATCAGGCATGAGGCATGAGAGTTTCTGTCAGTTTCTGTGGTAATATAGTGATGTAGCACCTAATCTGACAAAAATAATTAAATGTGGTGTAATAACACATATATTTAAATGCAGGCAGTAATATGTAAACACAGGATGACGATATTAAATGTTAAAAGAGGTTCTGACATGTTTCTTCTTCTATGCCACCACTTTTGGAGTCACCCTGTAACATGCCTCAGGCAGAAAAAGTATGACACATACTACGTTCAGAAGGAGTATGACACATACTATGTTCAGAAAGAGGAGTATGACACATACTATGTTCAGAAGGAGTATGACACATACTATGTTCAGAAAGAGGAGTATGACACATACTATGTTCAGAAGGAGTATGACACATACTATGTTCAGAAAGAGGAGTATGACACATACTATGTTCACTTACAGACCAGAAAAGCTCCACTTCAGGCATTATAGATAAAAAACCCTGTAGGTCACCAGCTCACCATCCACTGATCCCACAATGACAGCACCATCTTCATACACAATGCAGATCTTCTCACCATCCGCGTTCCAGCTCATACTCCTCACCACTGACTTATTCCTGTTATTAATCATTTCCTCATACCAGGAACCTGGTCAACAAACAGTACCGAGACATGCACGCATACACACACAGAATACTCACACTTAATGTTTTAAACTCCATATAACACTGTCCAAACACGTGTGTGGCTCAGCATTAGGCCCATACTCACCCTTGTAGAGCATCCAGACGATGATGAGACCGTTCTGGTCACTGGTGGTCAGTTTTTGATACTGCTCGTTCCATGTCACCACCTGCACTGCACCTGCAAAGCCAGCAAAAACACATGCAAAGCCAGAGAATTAGGATCTGAGCAAGGCATAAAGTATGAAATGCTTCAAGCACATGGGGGTGTGTGTGTGGTGGACACACTACCGCTGTGCCCTTCTAGAGTCTGGTTCATGGACAGGTTACTGGGAGCTGCAAGCCCTTTGAGTTTGGCGTCATCTGGAACACGGAGAAGACAGTGTCAGTTCTGCTTACTTAAACTAGACTAATCAAACATATAATCAGATGTTACCTGTACTAGAAAGCCATATGAAACCTCCCCCTTTAACCCTGCAAAGTTTTGACGCAAAATCAAATAACATAGAGAAGTGGGAGAGGGAGATTTTATCACCTGTGTTCTGTCTTATCAGGGTCGTATGGTCTATTTTGGGCTTAGACGTATTTAGCCAACAGAGAGCTTTTCTCCCTTGGCCTGTCATCACTGCATTAATAATACTGCAAAGTATGACTGGGACAGTAGATACAGCCTAGATGTCGAGTTGGTGCGCGTATTCACCTGTTTGAGTTTCTAGTTTCAGGACCTTCAGGAGACCCTCGTCCCCTCCACACGCAATGAAACCTTGGTTTTTGTTCCATGACACGCATTTCAGACGGATGCTGTTAGGAATGGCGATCTGGGGATAAAACCGTATCACCGTTCCTCATCAAACACTGTATCCCAATCGTTTTACCAAGCTACCAGACGATATCCCTTAGCGAAATTAAACGTACAACAATACAACAAATACAACCATGGGAAGAAGATAGGTGAACTTTTAGAAAAACATATTGGCTAGCTACTACTAACAACCCGTTAATGTATCTGGCTGTACAACAAACTAGCTAGCTAACTAACTTTAACTAAATCCATCAGGTTCATTTGACCAACACTATGCAACTATAGTCACTTTGGCTCATTCATCCAGTTTGCTAGCTAACCTACCTAGTCCGTCACCTAGCAAATCAAACTTATCTTTTTAGCAAGCTAGTTATCTAGCTATCGTACCTAGCTAACTAAAGAGATAAAACACCATGCATAAAGAATGTCTATATTCATCTCTATATTCAGTCGACGGTACTTCATTGTATAATGGGTTATTTTTAAGATCAATGACGACGAACGTTACCTTCTTGCTCAGATAAATAAACATCGTTGCCGAAGCTCTTAGCCTAATAGCGGACCACAAAATAATATAGTTTTTCTTTTGTTGTTGTTAAAAAATAATAGAACATTCAATCCCAGTGCTCTGTTTCCCCGTGATAAAGTCAACAGTAATAAATTGATTTTACATCATTTATTTTCTCTCAAAAGCATTCTATGTACTTAGCTAGCTTGCTAGCCAACTTGCACGCAGCGAACAGCTTGCTTGGTTTCTAGGTAACCAAGAACCGGAAATGACGTCTCTTGTTGCTGCCTTCAAACGTGTCCGTTATCCACACTGTACTATCAAGGGTTTGCATTTATTAGTGAGTTTAGTCGTTAAGAATATCACTCCTACCAGTCATACAAGTAACTGGTACTATTAAGTCGTCAAATGTGATCTTTCAGGGAACTGGTTATGTTGGTATCTATTGTCCAGTGTGGTAAAGCTTTGAAACAGTTGTCGTCTATAGACATTGTGCTGCGCGTTAATGCCACCGAATTTACATACGGAAACAAAAATGTTTTTCAAAGGCATTTTTATTATTGGATAGATATCTGTACAAAATATCCAAAAATAAAGATATTATACTATAGAGATATTATAGATAGAGACATCAAAGAATACTATATGTTTTGATATAGCACATTTTCACTTTAAAGGAAACCTTAATATAGTTATATTATTAGGCATTCTATTCTATTTCCACAAAATAAAATGAAAAGTACAGGAGACTGACCTATTGTTTCACTGATATAGGCTACTGCATCAGAATTAGCTCAGAACATACGGTCCTCAACAAAATATTACGTTTACTTTGTCTACTTTGCGCTGATACAATGGACAGTTCCTATTAAACACATATGCAGGACTGTCTAAGGTGTAACTAAGGGAATGTTTGCTGTTTGGAGGCAAGTTGAGCTCCTGCTGGTCTGGGATCAACTGAAGAAAGATCACCATCTGAAACGGTCACCATCTCCTGACTCAGCGGAGATGGTACTGCTGGATCCTTCTGGTGACGTCTTCCAGTGAAAACAGTCAAGGGAAAAAAGCATACAACACTAAACACCACACTGCTTTTTGAAATGACCTCAAACATCAAAACCAATAAATAAAAAAATGTAAAAAGTAAAATATAACCATACTAGTTTGAGTGTTCATCAGCAGAGTTAAGAACATTGAGTGAGAACGCTCTTATTGGAGAAAGATGCACAAAAGGATATGTTTGCCAGTAATCTCCTTTATGCTCTGGTGGATCTTCTTTTGGAAGGCGATCTGAGCCTCACACATGCACGGGTCCTCCGTCACATCTGCACGTGCCTCTTCTGGAAATGTGGAGAGGATGTGTCAGAGTGTTATGTCTGGGAAGTGTTCGTGCAGATCTTTGGTGGCTATGTGACGTCGATTTTTACAACTTACATTTGGTCTTTTAAATACAGGTTTTTAAAAGATCTAATATTTAATCTCTAAGTGTAATGCTGAGAACCCACTTTATCAGTGACATATTTATTCACTGCTGCAGCATTTAAGAAGACAGTGATGCACATGTATTACCATCAATGTTAACAAGCAATCATTTAAATAGTATTCATGTAAAAAGCACTGACTCTAAATGGCAGGGATTCAGTTCTTTCATTTAACAAAATACCAGTGATTCATTTCAAATGATTCTTAATTGATGCAAACTAGTGAACAGCTCAGTGGTTACCAAGAACCTATTAAGGGTTTCACAAGTTTTTTTTCCCACGTGTAAACACACCACAGGCTTCATACCATATACTAATATACTACCATACAACCATATTACTCAAGTTTACTTATGATTGCCTCATGCAGAAAACAGAGACCAACCCTTGGTTTGAGAGCATGTCTTCTTGTCTGGGTTAAGAACGTATCCCACCCTGCACCTGCAGTAGTAAGAGGCATTGGTGTTCACGCATATGTGGTCACAGTCATGTCCGAGGCCACATGCATCCAGACCTGTAAGCAGTGATCATCGCAGCACAGGTGGTGAGCTCAGTGATCTCACAGCGCTTCACAGTACATGCAAACAAGCCATATTGTTACTGATGGACACATTCGTTCACTAATGATAATGGCTTGATATCATACATTCAAAAACAGCTCTAATGGTAATCTCAAGCTATTTTACATGCAGTTGGATGGCAAAAAAACTAGATGTAAATGATCTGCAAGTGAATCAAATCCAGACGGGCTAGGGTTAGCTCCTCGTCTCGAGCTTTGTCTTACCGCACAGGGTTTCCCGGAACCTGGAGGTGAGCTTCTCGATGACGCCATACGTCTCCACGTAGAAGACGTGCTCGTCCAGCGGTTGGCTGGCCATCAACCGGAGTGACTTCATATCAGCTCTGTCCACCCCAACGGCATATATCTCGATCCCAGAAGATCTTGCTGCAGCTGACACTTCCTCCACCCTATCCTGGGGCCTCCCGTCTGTTACAATGATTGCCACCTTGGCGATGTTCTTGCTCTCTGGTCTGGCGCCGGCTTCCTCCGTGAACGCTTTCTCCATGGCGGTTTTGATGGCAAGACCAGTCATGGTGCCCGCGGAGAGCGGGTCTACGCGGGAGAAGGCCTGCTTGATCTCAGCCTTGGTGTGGTGTGTGTTCAGGTGGAACTCGATGTTGACTGTGCTGGCATAGTTGATCAGGCCGACACGTGTGCCGTCCGGGCCGATGTCCAAGGAGTCTACCGTGTCTGAGAGGAAGACCTTGACCTTCTCGAACTCAGCTGGCCGGACGCTGCGAGAGCTGTCGATAATAAACACCAGGTCCAGCGGGCGGCTCTTGCACACCTCTGCTGGAGCTGTTCAAGGGTTTATAGGAAACACAGTTTTTAATGTGGGAACAAAAAGCACTAATTACCCTTTCAATTCATATTCGTTATTGCAGTCAGCAAATCGTTATGTTTTTCATTAGTTGCTACCACGCACAGTGCAGTACTAGGCTTAACTGTGGCTAGAGTTAAAACCAGCCAATGCTGTAAATGTACTGCAAGTTTTTTCTGAACCTAAGACTCAGAGGGAATCTGCAGGCAGTGGCGGTACTGTGCCATTATATCTGAAAGAAAGATATGAAGGTAGTAGAGATCATAATCGAACAGCTGCTCATAATTAGAGGAAAAAAGCAGGTTTTCTGTGGACAACAAGAACGCTGTTAGCATCAGTAGTGTGCGCTTGGATCTCCACCAACATAACTTCACATGAATCACCTAGAAATAGACAGTGAGACCAAGACAGATATGAGGGTGACAGGTGCTAATCCCATGGTCCTTGCTCTGAAGGTCGTGTCATTGGAGGAGAAAGGCTGAGGGTGGGTCTACCTGGCTCAGTGGGAGGTGCTGCAGGGGAGGTGGTGCCACTGGGGGTACTGACCGGCAGTGTGGCGGTTGGAGGCCCGGTTGGAAGTGTCATGGATGGGACAGACACCGCGGTGGAGGCCACAGTGGGTGTTGTGGAGGGTACCGTAGTTGAGAACGTAGTGGATACTGTGGAGGGTATCGTCGTGGAGACTGTTGTGGGTACTGTAGAAGGTACTGTGGAAGGTATTGTCTTGGAGACCATGGTGGGTACTGTGGAGGGTACTGTGAATAGTACTGTGGAGGGTACCATTGTGGACACCATGGTGTGTATCGTGGTGGGTAGCATGGTGGGTACTGTGGTGGGTAGCGTGGTGGGTAGCGTGGTGGGTACTGTGGTGGGTAGAATGGTGGGTAGCATGGTGGGTAGCGTGGTGGGTAGCGTGGTGGGTACTGTGGTGGGTACTGTGGTGGGTACTGTTGTTGGCACAGTGGTGGTTGCTGTAGTCCTTATTGTTGCAGGTACTGTTTGAGCTAAAGTGGGTATGATGGTGGGCACTGTGATGCATGGCATGGCTACCTTTAGTTTTGATGGCACCATGGGCAACCTGGGCATTGGCAGTGGTCTGGGCTGGGCAGGTGGAACGGGTCGGTGGTAGGTAAAGGGGGACCACTTCCCAGGCGGCCGATAGCGGTTGTGATGGTAACCATAAAACCTGTGATTAATGCCATGGCCTTAGTGTGGTTACAGAGAGAGAGAGAGAGAGAGAGAGAGAGAGAGAGAAACATGACGAGAGAGAAAGAGGGGAAGGATGTAGGATTAAGGATTAGGGCAGATGTTACATTAAATGTTGCATTAAAGCAGGAGGTCATCGCTGTAATTCAGAGTTGAGTCTTGGCGAGAGAGAGAGAGAGAGAGAGAGAGAGAGAGAGAGAGAGAGAGAGAGAGAGAGAGAGAGAGAGAGAGAGAGAGAGAGTCACTGACAAAAGCATGAGCTAGCTGTTTACTGGCCAGACAGACGGCTGAGAGAATTCTGAATTTCTACAAGCAAAGCTTTAAACTGTTGTACTCTCAAACCTTTAAAGAGGGTTTTCTAATAGTTATATCTGAAGTGATGGACAAAAAATGATTTTGACAAAGAAAAAAATAGTAATAGAAATCAACAAGCACAGTCACTGAAGCTCAGAAACAGCTCGTTCGTTGTCTATAAAAGTTTGTCTACAAAATTATTTTTGTAACCAAGTATCGTCCTAGAATACAAAATAAATGGGTATGTCACGGGCAAAACTTGTCAGGGTTTAATTACGCGGAGTGTTGACCAAGGAATTACCGAGGTTTCTAAGATTTCAGTCACAGAAAAAAAACCATGAGATTTATCATTTCAAACGAATCACTTAGACAGTTAAGGAAGGGGTTTACAGTTGCTATCTCTATTTTTTTCCAAACCACCTAAGGCACCAAATATTATATTAAAATCCAAACAGCATTGGAAGAATCAAAATGATTACAATCCGGCGATACATTTTATTAACATCAGCACAACACTGCATACAAATTAGTTTCAAGACGGTTGTAATTCCTGTCACTTTGAGACCACGCTCCCAGAAGCTCCATTCACTTAAATAACGCTTAAAGACCAACGGACTGTCGGTTTAATCCGGTTGCCTCGCGCTCTCTACTCGCGCTCTTATGGGGACATTGTCACTCGCCATAAACAATAAATTATATTTGTAATACACAAATTTAAATGACAATTATTTTTGAAAAATGTCATTTCATATTAATTCTCAGCACAGGTCCGAACAGCTTTATAACTTGTTTACAAAATATCAGGTTATTATGTAATATTAAAAAACTTCTTAAACTGCTGAAAAAAAAATGCATTTATTCGTTTATTTATTAATAACATTCCTACTGCTGTATAATGAATAGATTGGAAAAGTTTGTGAAGGCACCGTTCGTACCTCCCAGGTTGATGGTGTTTCGTTGACCCGGCCTGAAATAAGTCACTGGAGGTCTCTGTCTTCCTGCTGCGGACATGTCCTCGTGCAGTCCGTTATATCCGTACCGTCCGTACGTTCCCTGTGCCCCTATCACCAACCCCGCAAGACAACAGGCAAAGAGGCAGATCAAGTATGCCATGACGCTGAAGTGTTAGTCTTCTGCTTGCGTTTATAATCCAAGTCCACCTGCAGAACTGCATCAACTGACCCTCTTCACAGAAAATTTAAAGATCCAAGTCTGTCAAGCGTTTAACACCAACAGCCAATCCAGAAAGAGCCGAGTGAACGAAACTGGGTGGAGATTTGGTAGCAGTAGGCCGTGTGAAAATGGCCAAATATGAAGGATTTAGTTTGATCAGCAAAGCTGACGTTATTTGAGAGGGAAAATATATTGTTAGATAAGTCCAAACTCATTTTTATTAGGTAAATAAGGCGATGTTCATCTTCATAAAAATAAATGAACAGTATGCCTTTTCATACAGTACGTCTTTCCCGCATTTCCCTTTCTTTTATATAATGCGAAAAATAATTAGTGGAGCGCAGGACGCTAGATCACTTCCATCTAGTGGCAATTTAGCCACCTTAGCGACAGGTGGCAGTGTTGCAGATACGAGGAACCTTCTTTTACCACGGCTGCCTCCTCTTTCTGTGCTCGTTGGCAGTTCTGTAGACTTCAAGCCTGATATCTACTATAAGGTACCTACGAAATCAACTGTTTGGAGCTTTAGCATTTTAAACAAGTCTTTTTCCCATTCGTTGTAGGTAAAGTAGATTTTTCAAACCTATTTAATGACTTCAGAAACTGTTTGAGAGTTGCCAAGCTCATCATAGAGGTTGTCAGACGAGATTTCTCGACTCACAACCTCTAGTTAGCAGGTTACACTTTCTGCTGCCAGTCTCAAGCCACAAAACCGTGACACCGTTCCCGGTTCGGCTGGTTAAGCGAGCAGGCGCCTGTACAAACGCGTTACTCCGGTGTTCCCCGCAGGTAGGTTCGTAGGGACGTCAGAACATGATGCGATATGGGATTCTGGTAGCTGCTAGCAGTAAAACCTACTTTTAGTTGACGTTTCAAGGGCCCCGATACCTTATAACAATAATACATTTTATTTGCACGTTTTTTCTAGAAACACAAGGACACTTTACAGGAAAAGGCAGAGCAAGATACCAAATAGCACACTACACAGTAAACAAGTTGGACCATGAAAACAAAGACATCATAGAATAAATAAACTCGATACATGACTACATGTACTGTACCACCGTTGGACACGCACGCACTGATTCTAGCCGTGTTGTGCTCTGTTGCATGTGATCGTTTCAGAATGTTTAAGGTTATGTTTAAAATGTCATAACTGTAATATTTAGTGGTCAACTGCTTTAGTGGCTAATCATGACCAAAAAGTATGGCTCATAGCTGTGTGTGTGTGTGTGTGTGTGTATTGGTCAGGTGGCGAGTGCAGATTGGTGCGATGCGCGGTCTGTCTGTGCAGGTGCTGACGTTACGGCAGCTGGGACAGTTAAGCTCACCCCAGCTGATGGCAGTGTGGAGCAGGCCGTGTGTGACGGCGTGGTGCCCACGCACGCTGCACGCTCGCCAGCTCTGGGGCTCAACCGGCTCA
This sequence comes from Sternarchorhynchus goeldii, assembly GCA_028565775.1. Classification (NCBI taxonomy): domain Eukaryota; kingdom Metazoa; phylum Chordata; class Actinopteri; order Gymnotiformes; family Apteronotidae; genus Sternarchorhynchus; species Sternarchorhynchus goeldii. Next base: position 16,999,124 of record JAOXYF010000009.1, read on the forward strand.
GCCGCCCCGCGGATAACGGCCCCGCTGAAGCCCTGGGATGGCAAGCCGAACTGGGCCCTACAGCAGGCACGGATGAAGAGCTTCAAGGGGAAGGGCAGACGGAGAGTCTCCAATCTGGAGGAAGAGGAAGAGGAAGAGGAGGAGGAGGAGAAGGATCCAGAGGCTAGCGACTACGAGGATGAGCTGCAGGATGACTCTGATCTTCCTAAAGACTATAAAGACATCGAAAAAGCTGTGCAGTCTTTGCGTTATGATCTGGTTTTGAAGGCTGGTCTGGATGTGGCTAGAAAGTAAGTGCTGGAAATACTCCAAACAACCTCTAGATTCGTGTCAGCTTGGATGCAGGAGCAACTCCTGACCCCACTCCCTGAATCCCATTCACGTTTTAGTGTTTTCCAAAGTTTTCCAACTCCAGATTAAGGCTCATCTAAACTGAAGTTTCCTACAGTGGTTGGTACAGCAGTTTAATCCAAGGTTAATCCAAGGTTACCCTCAATCCATGTCTGAGAAGCATCATTTTTTTGTCCTTTATTTCAAATGACAGTGAAGAGATGGTGTGTCAATCCATTAGGTATATACCAACTTCAATATGTAGAGTAAATCAAGTCCTAGTTTCTAGAATTGTGGTTTTAAATGGTGTTTTTTTTACAGTCTGCAGTGTAATATGTAATATTGCTATTTTCTGAAGCAAAAGACTTTGCTGTATAGTTGGTGTTAGATGAGTACTTAAATTTAAACTTGTTAACCATTTTCGTCTTCCTTTCAGTAAAATTGAGGATGCTATGTATGCCTGCAAGCTGAGACTGAACGGACAGACCCTCACTAAGAAGAGTAGGAATGTGAGTGAACAAAGCATTATCTGGGTGCACCTGGGCAGGGGGTGGGGCCAATTTAGATGATGCTTCCACCATGCCTGGGCAGGGGGGTGGAGCCAACAAGACTTCCCTTGGCTGTAGGCTGCACCAATGATTAAAACAACTATGAACAAGATCGGACCATTCCGACTGTGTAGCCAATGTTTAAGGGATTTGGAATTTCCGTTGTGTCCTGGTAGGAGTCTAATTGATTTAATAGCAAAGAGTGTCACTCATTGTTAGAAAACCAACAAAATGAGTTTCTGTAGGAAATGGCTATCCATCTGAAGAGCTGTTGTTTATTATTAATCACATATATGCAACCCCAAAATAAGATGGAGTTTAACATATTTAAATATGGAACTGAAGTCTGTATGATTTAACTAGGTCCCTGCACACTCACGCCACCTTTTTTCTGTTTCAACACAAACCCAACACATCTAACACGATCGGTTGTTGTGAGGGTGTACTAGAGAACGAAACTGTGGGGAGATACGGTCTCCAGGAGCAAGAACGTTGCTTTAGATCTGCTCAAAGCTGCTGCCAAATGTGGTTCTTTAAAATGTGGCTCCACCTACAGGTAAAAGTGGGAGATGCGCTGGATCTGATCACGGAAGAGGACAGTAACACAGACACGATCACGGTGCAGAGAGTGATCCTGAAGAAGGTGACTGGAGAAACAAAGGATGGAAGCAAGCACAAAGTCATACTGAGAAGGTGGAAACACCTGCGGCTTCCCAAACAGGAAGCTCCCGTTGAATAAAATCTGCACTCAACTTAGGTTGGGATATTTATAATGAGCTTATTGTCAAATTTAATAATAATAAACAAATAAACAGAGGAATCTGCTCCCAGTATCTGAAATCTAATCATGGAAATGTACATTTATAGATCCTTTAGTATGGAAAAGGTGACTTTACACCACAAGCTCTTTGTAAAGGTGACTTTACACCACAAGCTCTTTGTAAAGGTGACTTTACACCACAAGCTCTTTGTAAAGGTGACTTTACACCACAAGCTCTTTGTAAAGGTGACTTTACAATACACTAACTTTGCAACTCTTTCATTACTGATGACTTATTAATTGAAAAGGTGTTTTTTTTTGTTTTTTTGTTTTTTTTTTAAAACAACATACAAATGTATCTAACGGTGAGAAACTGAGCAGAGGCCTCAGGCCGAATTAATGATTGCAGTTGCAAAAAAAAGTAGCAATTTCTTGCTGCAGAAACATGAATTTTTATTTAAAAATAGTAACAATTTGTTTCTATATCTTAGTATAGTCTGCAGTTAGAACATAGTTAGTTAGAAAAAGACCAGTGCGGCAACATTGCTACAGTTATTGAAAAACAAAATATCACACATCTCTGCCCCTCCCCTTCACCTGACCTGTCTCAAGAAGTAAACGCCTGTTTTACTAGTGTAAGGCTATGATAGCTTATCTATTAGAAGTTAAATTATAACAATGGTTTGGCATATAAATAATAACACTATCATTTCACTATCAGTTGATAGTGTCTAATGACAAACTTCACTGTCAGGTGTTGCATCTATACACACATCCTGTACAAGGACTACATTTGGCCTCACCCTGTATGACTGGACCGCGAGACGGACATTTTTCGAGTTTCACTACACTTCAGCTTATGGACTTGTGCAAAGAATACATGTTTGTGTAAGGTGTCCAAAATAATTATAAAGAATGATAAGGTAGAAAGCCTCGCAGGGAACCTTCTTAGGAACATGACACAGTGCTATTCGATCTCTTGGCCTTTTTCAGAATGTCGCATTTCTTGCGATTGGGGCGGCGACAGCGTTCGTCGATGCTGGGGACGCATTCGTAGTGCCAGACCTCCTCCATTTTGTCTACGGGGTACACGGCCTCCACGTAATGCCGGATGAGCCGGAGACGGAGGGGGTCGAGCTGCTTCTTGTTGCAGGCGCCGGAGTGGTTGTACTGAAGCCTCAAGTTCTCTTGGGTGAAGAGCTCGGGAAACAGACGCACGAGGAGGCGGGCGGCAAAGTTTCCGACAGAGAGACTCTGCTGAACGATTTCTTTGACCTCGGCGTCCGAGAGCAGGTAGGCGGAAGGCACTGGAAAGTCCGGGGTGGACACCGTGAGGTCCTCAAGGGGGATCTTGCAGAAGTCTTTGCTACTTTTTTCAGGTGGCAGCGGAGGCACTTCAAAGTCCTCTTTCGAGCGTTCTGAGCAGAGCTGGCTGATCTGACTAGTGCTCACAAAGTCTCTGGGCTCAGACTCTTGGTCAGGCATGTGGACTTTACGCTGCTGCTGATATGAGCGTCGCTGCTCGGTGTCTCGGCGTCTGCAGCGTTCATCCAGTTTACCGACAAACTCCAGGGTCCAGATGCGGTCGCTCTTGGCTCTAGGGTAGAGCAACTGGACATAGTGGCGAATGAGACCGACTCGAACTGGATCCAACTGCTTCTTTCCTAGAGAACCACTGCAGTTGTAGTGTTTGCGTGCGTTTTCGTACGTGAAGAGTTCGGGAAACATGAGGACCAGCAGCCGGGAAGCAAAGTTTCCGATCGACAGGCTACTATCGTAGATGTTCCTCAGCTGCTCCTTGGTAAGAAGGTATTCCCTAGGAACATCAAAATCTGGAGGTGGCATCTCTAACTTGTCAAAGTCAACCGGCTCTAGCCATGACCTCTTTGACCTGCGATTAGGCTTTTCGAGGTCACAAAGGTCACTGATTTTGATGATGGATATGTCATCAGGAAGGCCTGCAAGGTCATAGCTGTCCTCTCGGATGTTGTCATGGTCACTACCATTCGCAGGAGTGCTTTCAAGAGCTTCCTCCATACGCTGGACACACAACTGCAACCATGTGTCTTCAGGTATATCTGGAAAATTCGCCTCCATATACTTGCGAATAATTTCCAGTCTATCGGAACTGAGGATCAACTGTCCTACAGAGCTGTTTCCCTCAGGAAGTCTCCCCTCCTCAAACACTTCTGGAAAGAGTCGGTTCAGAAGGAATACAACAAAATCCTCAGGTGAGGTGATGTCATCAGTATCCTCCATAACATCTTGTGAATCTAACAAAAAATCAGATTTGACATTGCCAGGATGGTTGCTATTGTTATTGTTCTCTTCTGAGTCCACTGAGAGTCTCTCATCTTGTCCATCCTCATTGATGAAATGGCATCCATAGTTTTGGTCTATATCGAAGCCATGTACCACTGGTGTTTGTTTCCCACACATCTGACCACTCTCCATATCCTTCTGAGCCCAAAAACGATTAAAAAAGTCATTGATCTGCATCAGACACTCTGTTTGCCACACATTTCCATTCTTAACCAGTGGGTAGCAGACCTCCACATAGTTGCGTATGAGCTGAAGGTGCAAAGACCCCAGGGTGCGTTTACTTTCAATTCCACATGTTCGGCAACCACGTGCGCGTTCGTCGGCTGTAAAAAGCTCCGGAAACAGCTGGACCAGCAGCCTACAACCCAGCTCGCCGGCTGTGGAGGTCTGCCCCATCAGCTGAGCCAGCTCCTCGCTGGTCAGTTGGTACTCTGGGGGAGGCTGGAACTCCATGGTCGTCTCTGAGGGCTTGATTTGCTTCTTGATGCGCGTCACCTCCAGTGAGAGGAGGTCCACTTTGCTGTGCAGCTGGGTCATGCTGGAGTTTAGAGTGTTGAGGATGAAGAACATCTTCTCGAAGAGCGGATACAGGTGGGATTCGGAGGACGTGGGGGACGCGGATGTGGCAGGATCGGTTCGGCCGTGCCCTTCTGGGACGCCCGGCTTCGGCACAAGGATGCCGTTGTAGTCAACCCGCAGCCCAGGATCAGGCAGAGCATGCTGGTCCGAGCTGGGCGTGGCCTTCTTCTCACTGATACGATGGGATATACTGTACAGCGGTTTCCTGTAGGACACGAGGGTTCGCTCCTGGGGAGATGACCTGAGCTCTTGGGGAGATGACCTGAGCTCTTCTGAGTCTCCATCTTGGAGGTGTTCCCCAGCCTACAGATCGAAACAGACAGGCTGTTAATGTCTAGATCAAACAACAACACAAAAAGGTTTAACTAGCAGGGGTCAAATGAAACATGATATGGAGAACAAAGACAATGCAGTTTTAACTGACATTTATAAAATAAGCATGAATGAGATCAACCCAGAGAATCTTTCTGAGAAACTTTCAGAATTCTGTGAGACTGACAAGTTGCACCTCCCTTACATTCATTCAGTCAGTCAGTCCATAAACAGTAGACACCGACCGCATGTGTGTTAGACATGAGTTACACTGCAGCAGGACTGTTTATACTGTTGTGGCCCCATCACTTTATATAGTTACATAGTTTATAGTTTGAATGCAGTTGTATTGTAACAGGATTATGATGACAAATATCCTGCACCAAACCATTAAGAGTTTCACAAAGAGTCCAGGCCACTCAAGTCACAACAGACACCACAACCTTGTGCTCCTCACCGTGGTCATCAGCTAGGAACCTCCCCTACCCTGTTTCACTGAATTAAGTCCACGACACGCATCCAAATGGCTCGACGGCGAGGTCTGGCGTCCCAGATCCACCCCTCCTCCAAACTCACTTCAAAATCAACCGCAGGTGAAACCTCTACAGATGTGAAAACCCACTTTTGCCTCCCTGGAAACTACAGCTGCACCCGCCCCACTGACCCTGTCAATGTGTGCTCTGTGCCAGCAGTTCCACATGGCCTTTACACCTTACACCGACAGCACACATATTTACCCACCATGCCGCCCACAGCCCATCACATCCTACCCCGTAAAATCCACACTGGCCTCCCCAGCGTTAAGGCCACACCCAGACTCACTGGCCTCCCCAGCGTTAAGGCCACACCCAGACTCACTGGCCTCCCCAGCGTTAAGGCCACACCCAGACTCACTG
>JAOXYF010000009.1:17031345-17043964 GCA_028565775.1 Sternarchorhynchus goeldii
ACAAGGGAACGCGCCCGGTTCAACAAGGGAACGCGCCCGGTTCAACAAGGGAACGCGCCCGGTTCAACAAGGGAACGTCTCCGGTTCAACAAGGGAACGCCTCCGGTTCAACAAGAGAACGCCTCCGGTTCAACAAGGGAACGCGTCCGGTTCAACAAGGGAACGCCTCCGGTTCAACAAGGGAACGCCTCCGGTTCAACAAGGGAACGCCTCCGGTTCAACAAGAGAACGCCTCCGGTTCAACATCCATCTGTTCCCATCATTGAGAAGCTACTCTGATGGCAGGACTTGCACAGTCAGAATTTCGTGACAAGTGTAAAACACACAAAAGACAGTGAAGACTGCAGTAAGAGCTAATTCTACAGCAACACTTAACAATAGTGCTCGCCTGTCAACGGAGAAAAAATACACCTTCTCATAAGAAAACCCAACTATAGAGCAGACCTACATATATAATATAAATACATGATATTAATCAAGCTTAATCAAGTCTTTGTACTGCTGAGCATGGTAGGATTCCAGTGAGCACAAGGTTGACTGAGTTCCTTTGCTTCTCTGCATCTTCTGGCCTGGTCAGTCATTAGTTACGTGCACCTGTCAATCTCCCATTTGGCCTGCAGAAAGCCAGAGTGGAAGTTCCCGCTGCAGCCACTGGGGGGAGCCTGTTTGTGCGGGTGCCTTGTTATGGCAAAGTGGAGAAAATTGAAGATGGGCCAGAAAGATTAATGAAATCTCATGCAGTTAGGATGAGTTCGTGACTTCCAGGATTCAACTGGAACGGCTTTGCTTTCATGATTAACCCGGAATCATCAAATTATTACAGTATGTATAAGAACATATAAGTTCTTATACAGAGTGTGTAAGAATGGTCCACCTGTTGTGTCTTTGAGGTTAGTGAAGAATTTCCATCATTCAGTTATTTAGGAGCTGTGTGTTTCAGAGTATTGCATGTTTTTTCTATCCAATTTCATTCCTGGGCAGTTTACTTAAATTCCCCTTCTACGGTACTAAATTGCACGAGTGAAATTCGTCTTCAAAGCTCTCTTCTCTGCTGAGGGCCGGTAAGGAGGAGATGGTAAGGTTAAATAAACAAACAGCTTATGTTCAATGGCTCGTGGACTTGATCCAAATTTCCTAGCTGATGAAGGACACTGCTGAGATATAGTTTGATGAGCTGATCAGTAAGGATGCCAAAGAAATGAGGAGGAAAAAGTGTTTGCTGCCACTTTTGCTCAGATCATTAATTAATCACTAATCATTAATTAGCTCTCAGCCTAACGAACCTGTGATTGGCACAGTGGTTCAGTAGTTCAGTGGTGGGATTTATAAGCATTAGTGGATGTCTGGGTCAAACCATCTTCTGTTTTCCCAGTGATTTCAGCAACTTCAATGTTCATCAAGGTATTTTTAAATAATTGAAGGCCTGTTCAGATGTAGAACAGAGTGAAGGTAAAAGCAGGGGTGTATTTCTTTTATTATATAAGCCAGTTTCTGACTCATCGAGTGGTGCTGTCACAGATTAAGAAACTGGCTACAGTCTCCTACAGTCTGATATTTTAACCCCTCTCACCTCATAGTCCTGGTGCTGAGACTCACATTCCTCACTCTTGTGACTACGCTCTTTTCATTTTAGTTTCAAAGTAGTTTCTGAATAACGGGCTTATTTAGTTAATAACTAAATAATAAGCCTGGAATTTAGGAAGTTAAAGTGAGAGTCAGCTAAAGTGCATGTTTGAGATAACAGACAGACAGACAGACGTGTTCTCTGTGTCCGGCCAGTCAATGTAGAGTCTGTGGTAACTTAACACGAGAATAACATGTCCAGTGAAAGAGAGCAGCTGCCCGGTACAAAACTGCCCCTTGCTTCCGTGTTTACGGTAAACATTGCCCTGGCTTCAGCCAAGCAAATTTACATTAACGATAATATTTGTGAGATAGTAGCTCATAGTAGCGTGTAGCAAACACCGTATCCATACCTGGCAGTGTTTAACAAGGGGTGTTTGGTCCCGACCAGCTTTCTTACGTGCATGGCCACGTTGCTGAGCTCGTCGCTCAGAAGGCAGCGCAAACTCATGAACGAGGTGGGATATCCTACAATCTTCTCCGCGTCTGACACGACTTTAGTCCAGTTAGAGGGCGAAGGGTTGGAGAATATGCTTAACGTGCGACGTCCTCGGCTTACTAAGCCAACAGAAGTGAATCGTGACCACATAGCCATCCGGTAAATGTCAGCTAAAAAGTTTCTAGCCAGCTGAACTATCTTTTATAATTTTTCTAGCTAAGGGGCTCAGTGCGTACAAGTGTGGAAGTAATGGTGTCCATTGATGCCTGCTACGACTTTCTAAGACTTATATGATGTCCAGCTAATGATAAAGACAACTCAGTGAATAATATCGGTTAGCTAGCTAGGTTAGCCACCTGCTACCGGCTATGTCTGAATGCTACCAAGCTGTCACTGTTAGCTCCAATGTCACCTCCTTATAGAGCGAAACATGTCTTTTCCCGAGCTCAGCACTGTCTCCTCTCGTCAAACTTCCACTTCTGTTTCACTCTGATATTCCACAGCGAAATGCTTTTGTGGCGAATAAAGAGCAGATTAACGGGGTCATGTGTTACAAGAAACACATAAGCAGCAACGCCGCCATATTGGCAGAGCCGATATACGGTTTGTCGTAAAAAGTGAACCATCTACGCCTTCCTGTCCTGCTCGCAGCCTGATTAACACATCAATACGGAGAGCTTTGCTTATAACAACTGTCTGCAATAACAACTGCAACTGTCTTATAACAACTGGCTGCAACAACTGTCTGGTGTTATAAAAGCAAAAGTATAATTTATTTTTAATGCTAGATATTCATAACAGCTGTGATGACTTCTTTGGCTTCATATCTGCACATCTTGATGGAGAGGTTTTAACTTACTTCTCTAATTACCCATCTCAGCTTATTTAAAATCTTTTTCCCAACTGATTGGAACAGCATATGTCTGTCTCTACTTGCTGTAGAGGCATTTCATGATAAGCCTTCACATCAGACTCCTGGCCAGGCAAATTAGACCCAAGGGCTTTGCAGTTCGCTGCCGGGAAAACAGCTCAGTGTTAAGTGAAGAGAGAGAGGGGATTTCACTAAATTGCAAGTTTCCCCTTAATGCCAAAAATCATTTTAAGAATCTGCACGTGTGTCGTATCGGGACAGTGACACGGTACTTGTGGAAAGTAGGTTGGCTCAGTCTGTTCCTTGTGCTATTTCACACAGTTCAAATATGAACTCAGATGACACTTTCACGAATGTTTATTAACGTCACAGACCTATAATACATTATTTACATTATTTATGAATTTATTGATCTTATCCTGTAGCTTATAAGTGTATATTAGCCTGTAATTTTCTAAACAATCTATTTGCACTATGCACATTTGTAATAATGTAACTGTATAAAATAAAGGATTATCAGTGTAGGAGGGTAGAGTGAGTTGCCTATTTGACTTTTTTCACAAAAATTGTCAAACGCCTGTTTTGTTGCAGAACACACGGACCTTTCAGCTGTGTCCAGACTGCAGTGGCTGAGTGCTCCGTCCAGCACGAATAAATCAAGTCTGTCAGAAGAACCCGCTGGCAGCTAGAAGACGCCTAAACAACACAGACCAGGATGTGGAAACCAGAAAAACCATGGACATTAACTCAGCAACATGCTTGACAGAAATAACAAACCCCCCCCACACACACACACAAGGTAGAGAGAGAGAAGGGAACGTAATGGACGCCTACTCCACCCCTAAATCTCATCCAAATTCAGTAAATTTGACCTTTTATTTCAGAATAGGCTTTTATTAGTGTAATTAAGTACATATGGCATAGAAATGCTGTTTTCACCTCCTCGCAGCTTCAGTTTAGATTTCCTTTCATTAAAGATCCAGTTACGATGGCAGTAAGTGCTCACGCCGTTCTTTAGCCGTGCCACAGCGGTGCTCGTACCCATCGCAGCTGCCCTGAAGACACTGAAGATGGCCATCTGCACCTCGTTTCCTACTTCCTCCTGCATAGGTTGAGACTAGACAACATGACAGACTGAAGGAGAAACAGCTTCCAAGTTCACTTCTAACACTGACCAATATAAGGTAAAGTACAAAGCTATTACATAAGGGTTAATTCAGTTGTGGGGGTAGCACAGTGTAGTTATCACATTTCCCAGTTTTCCAGTCTGGAGTTTTGTGTAATGTGCAATGCTCTGCGTATCATTTTCAAGTAATGCTTAATGTAAGGAAGACTGATTGGTAGAAATTGTTCTTAATTGTTTATTGATTTTATTTATTTATAAAATAATTGTTCATAATTTCTTAATTGCTTATTGATTTATCATTGAAATATATGAACCACTGTTCAGACAAACCTGTGGAGACTCCCTGGAAGTAACAACACAGGACACAGCTGGGAGTGGACCTGGACATTAACTCTGGAGGTCATCTCTGCATCACTGAACTGAACTTTAACTGATATGGAAACAAAGCTGATTTTAGTGCAGTACACTAAAAACACAGCGTTTGCTCTGACCTGAATCTCAACTAATGTCATCACTACGTAATGACACAAAGTGCATCATCTGAAGAGAGAGATACAAATACTGACTCTAACAGTCATGAGAAGTCGATGGTTTCAAGTAATTTATCATAAAATGCCCAAAAGTTATAGCCACTCTGTTTTAAATCATTCCAACATTGAGTAAATTAAATGTATTATTAACGTGAATTAATATTATGAGCAATGCAATTTCTACATTATAGTTACAGTTTTTAAATTATAGTCTGATCTATAGTGTGCTGTACTAATTTAGTCAAATTTCGGCCTGATGATGAGTAATTAGGTTTATTTGATGTATAGCCTGATGATGATGAGTAATTAGGTTTATTTGATGTATAGCCTGACCCAGGGCTTTTTGAGGACTTCTGAAAGAGTGTAGTACTTTTAACAGAGCTTCATTTTGAAGAGTGAGTGTTTATTTTTTGCTAATCTTCATCAAAGGGTAGTATTGGTAGCGGTCTCTACCCAGCTGTTTCATATCTACTTCTAATTCCCTCTGTTAGACTTCCGTCGCATAGAAATCCTGTAAGTATCTTTTTGAAATAGAGACGCTTCTCTCTCTCTCTCTCTCTCTCTCTCTCTCTCTCTCTCTCTCACACACACACACACACACACACACACACTAAGTAGAGATCGAAAAAGCTGCTTTGTTTCATAACCATACTTTTTTTCTACCCCCCTCCCCCAGAGACACAAATTCCACCCTGTAATCTTATTTGTCACTGCATATTGGGGCCTTTACTCATGTTTACACACCATACTCCTTTCACTTGATCTACATTGCTAAGAGCTGTGGAATCAAATAGGAGTGAAAACCAATCCGAGCGCGAGAAAACACAGCTCGCCCTGTTATATACACGTTCAGACACCTCCTCCCCTATCAAGTGGAGTAACAGTATCCCTGCTAGAATGTAACTGTTTACCATGGGATAATGTTCAGCTGGGCTGGCGGGACACTGTGCACTTAAACAATGCACTCATTCAAGACTCCACAGCATCTGCTAGTGATCTGGGATGGAACAGAGAGATCTGCTCAAGGACAGGCAGCCTGCACTTGAAGACAGGGGTGAGAGGAGGAGAGGAAAAGAGAGAGAGGAGAGGAAAGGAGAGGACACAGAAAGAGAGAGAGAGAAGAGAGGAAAGGAGAGGACAGAAAGAGAGAGAGGAAAAGAGAGAACAGAGAGAGAGGTGAGAACAGAGAGAGGAGAGGAAAGGAGAGAACAGAGAGAGAGGAGAGGAGGGAACAGAGAGAGAGAGAGAGGAGAGAACAGAGAGAGAGAGAGGAGAGAACAGAGAGAGAGAGAGGAGAGGAAAGAACAGAGAGAGAGAGAGGCGAATTTGTGTCATCCTGTCCTGTCTCCAACTTCAAGTGCGGGTCTCGGGTTTGTGGTGCTGGTTTTGAGACTAAGCTTCTAAACCAAGGCTACAGGTAGATGCACACACACACACACCTTACGACCATAAATATGCACATCAGTCTCAACACACACACACACACATGCACAGAATGACAGTCAGCTGTGGGAGAGGGTGGGGGTCCTGATAAGTGTTGCTCTGTTCAGAGGTGCAGACATGTAGCCACGTGAGCTCTGCAGGGGAGGGGGGAGGGGGAGCATGTTTGAACCAAAACTGATTAATCGCTCCCCATCAAACCTACTGAATCAGTAACTCAGGTGAAACTCAGTTTCTCCAGAACCAAAATTCTACTGACAGAAATGGTTTGAACTGGGGCTCATTGTGTGCTACATGCATAATTTCTGTCTGTCAGAACCAAAATGTCCCCAGTGAATCACCCTTGGTCCTCATGAACGACGTCTCTCTCCAACATTCATCTGGTTCTATTTATCTTAATGGTGATGCATCACTTCAAACTGCAACGTAACTGAAGTGTGCGTGCGTGCGCGCAGTAGTGCGTGCGTGCGTGCGCTTTTCTGCGTGTGTCAGTACACCCACAAGTGTAGGTTGCTCAATGAAAGAGTGTTCTCTCACTCACACCCCGACTCTCTGTTTCACTCACTCACTCTCTTTCTCTTTCATACACACATTCATTCATTAATAACAAATAATCATGATCATTAATCATGAGTGTTTGTACCTCATAATAACACCGTCAGCCAAACCCCGCCAGAAAACACTGCGCGCGGTAAAGACAGCACATCAAACAACAGCGCCCATTCACTCCTGCTGTACGATAACTGCCGCCACGCGTGGAGTCCGGCATGTAAACTGATCTGTGGAAAACTGGGAGGAAATAGCCTTCCCGGGATCAGCGTGCGTATAGAGTTACCGAACAAGCCCCTCCCCCTGTCTGGCTTGCTCTTTTTTTTCAACCTCGCGCTTGGCTCGCAGAGCAGGCTCGGTTCAACTCACACTCAGACCGCGGAGAAATAGCAGGCAGAAGATGGCTGACTCTACCGGGCATCGCGAGCCCGCAACAGCAGCAGCATCAACTTCACCGGGGCTCTTTGCACGTCTGCCGTTCGCCGTCCCGCAGCTCTGAAACAACCCCAGCTCGCCACGGGCTTTCCCCTTCAGAGCAAATATTGACAGAGATTTAAGAAAACATGGCTGAAATGGAGAAAGAGGGAAGACCTCCAGAAAACAAGAGGAGCAGAAAACCGGCTCACCCCGTGAAAAGGGAAATCAACGCGGAGATGAAGGTAGGTTCTGGCCGCTCTTGGCGCTGGCGTGGAACTGTAGCGCCCATGAAAGCTTGTCATTTTTGGATGCGTTGAGGAGAGCGCACCGCCGCTCCGCCCTCGAACTGTAATAGAGAGACGATTCATTGACGCGGTGTGTTCCTGGCGTAATTGGCTAACTTTGATTTTTTATTTTTTTGGTGCTGGTAGGGCAGGTCAGTAGTTTCACTCATTCTCCGTTCCTTTTTTCCTCGCGGAGGAAAATACACACATCACCCCTGAATGCACACCCACTATTCGGGGCACGAGGTGCTGTGGTTGATTGACATTGTAACAACTGGTTGAATCGGAATGTTGTGAGTGATTCTTGTTTTTGTGTGAGAAAAACGTGGAGTTCCTCCAGCAGATTTCACAGTTTATGGGCCTGAGTTGAGTAATAACTTATTAAAACGAAGAATTCGACTCTAAAACCCTCCCCTCACATGGCTCACTGGTTGTAAATGGAAAATCCAGTGCGTCAGTCTCCGCGTCAAACTGCGCTGCCGTTACTACTACTACTAGCAGTGCCGTAGGCTCAAAACATATCTACTTCAGAACCAAATCACAGCAAATGTGCGCGTAAACATCGATTTGAAACTTCATTAAAAACCAAAGTGGGCTGCGTTTCTTAAAGGCTGTTTTTGAAAGCGGTGAGCTTGTCGTCTGACCAGCTGTTACTAAGACGTAGCGCTGGTCGCGCTCCAGATGTGCGTCGGTATACTGGGGCGCCGGACAAGCACAGATTTTGTTCCCCTCACAAATGTGAATATAAACACAGTCGGTGCTTGTCAAATACATCCGATTTGAGTCCATGTTAGATTATATGTCTACATATTGCTAGTCTAAGCAGCGATTTGCGGTAAACGATGTGGGTTTGCGGGGCGCGCGGAGCTGCTTTGTCTTTTCGATTTCCTGTGCTCATTGTTTGGAGCTTTTACATCAGCTACTGAGCAGGTCATGATTTAGGCACGCACGAGCGCCTCTAAGCATGTCAACCGAACGATTTTTATGTTGTTTTTTATTAATTTTATTTTTTAGCTTTGCGTTTTGTGTATTTTCTGTAGCATCATGTGGAACCGAGGGCTTTTTTTAATGTTATTTCTAAGACGATTATCTGTCTGCATTTTGTGTTTTGGAGGACTAAATATATCTGGGACTTTAGCAGACTCGTTTGAGACTTGCCCCTTCTCTCTGCTCAGCAATCACACTACATGATGGCACGTGCATGCCGTGCATCTGCTGTCAGCAGGAGGCCGCGAGGAGCCCCGAATTTGACAGGTATTGATTGACCTGTGAGTTCGAGCTTCGCGCCTCTGTGGTCTTCCTAGGTGCCGCGGATCATTCTGTTTGACGTTAATAAGCCGCATATTATAGGACGGAGATGCTCCGCAGAAAACAAGTGTGTATATATGCATATATATATGTGTGTGTGTGTGTGTGTGTGTGAGTGTGTGTGTGTGTGTGTGTGTGTGTGCGTGTGTGTGTGTGTGTGTCCATCCCCCGGTGCACCACTATTTCTGTTCATTATCGAATTATCTGTAAATTCGAGAGATAATTGTTTTTTTGTGGTGGGGCTGTGTATTGCTTTGTTTGGTCTGCAGGATGCCAGACTGATGTGAGCTCAACCGTACAGAGCGTTGAGAGCGGTCTTGACATGTTTTACAGCTGTACATACCTTACAGTGAAGGATGTAGGCTATCTTTAACTTTTTCTTTCTTTTCTTAAGTGTTCGCAGTACTGTGGCCGCGTTATCCCGCAACTCGTACCGACATGGAGTTGTTCGAGTTAACGCGGCCCTTAGTGAGAAGGAAGCTTGTGTGTGAGTATACGTGTGTGTGTGTTTGAGACAGCCGGTGAAGTGTGTTGGAGTCGAAGTTGCTCCGAACGTGCTGTTCACCTGCGGGGAAGATGCGCGAGTTTTTTTTCTTATTGTTTGTTAGTTTTTTTGCTCTTGTACTCACGGTGTGATGGTGCTCTTACAGATAACAGGAGCTAACACGATGGGACAGGAAGTCACGCAGCTTAGACATAGGGTACAGATAAGGTGAAAACGTTCTGCTTCAGGTATAACATGCTGTGACCGTGTTGCGTTTCTTCAGACTACTGTATGAACGAGTGTTTCACTGTGACATACGCGATTAGCATACACAGATCAGACACGTGATTTTAGTTCTTATTGAGTAATTTAGGATTTCTGTTTGTTTGAACTGAAATAGGCATTTGTACTTAACAAGGGCAATGTTTTTTTGAGATTTTTTTTGGGGGGGGTGGAAAAGTCCTGCACGTTTTCCCAAACTCCAGTGGCACTTTTCTAAGATCACATATATCTGTCTGATCTCACTGAGAGATCAGACTGTTTTATTCTCTGGATGTAGAATAAAACCACACAGGCCTAGACCATTGCTATTCATGCTTTATTATAAACTGGTTTGCACACCTGGACTGGAACCACCAAAGTCTGACGCCTGGGAAAAAAACTCTGCTAAAGCACATTGCACAGTCCGTACCATCCGAGTGTGTGGTGCGACCAGGTATCCCTGGATTATGAACGCGTAAAGTCTGATTAGGGTTGTTCACTCCCTTCAGGTGTTAATCCATCAGATTATATCACAGGCATATCTTTGATATTTGCCTATGATTTACCAGAACATGATTTATCAAAAGACCTATTTGTCATTTCACATCAGTGGATTTACGTATTTTTACAGTGTGTGTCAGTTGGGGAAGAGCCAGGTGCTGTCTACGCCAGTGTTTATACTAGGCTGTGTGTGTGTGTGTGTGTGTGTGTGTGAGAGAGAGAGAGAGAGAGAAAAACAACCTGACACTAGAAAAACCAGAGAAAAACAGCAGTAGGAAAATGGTGTCTCGTTTTTTAACTGAAAATATATATTTATATTGTGACAAGCAGAATTGTGGATATTGTGCTACATGGACATGAGGCTAAAATTTGGATACATTCATCAAAGCCAGAGAAATAATTCATATTTTACACATTTCGAATTTTGCCTCTGTTAACAACAGTTTTTTTAAGAAAAAGGGTCACATTCATATAAAATTGAGATTAAAATATCAACATAAACAAATTAGGTCTGAAGTTTGCAGATCCTAAACATTCAAGAGTGTCTTCCAGAGGCCTGTATTACATGGCGTACAAGCAGGTTATACATATGTTATAAGTATTTTCTGAGGTCCGTAAGTAGAGCTGTTAAACTGTAGTGTAGCAGGGAGGTGGATGTGAGGGTGTCAGAGGTGACAGTGAGCGTGAAGGTGGGAAGCATGACACCCGCATGTTGTTTCCTGCCGCTGTGTGCTGCGTTGTCCCTGCACGCCTCTGTCATTTATCCTATACGAGTGACCCCCTCCCTACACAGCTAAATGCTCTTGGAGGTGGGGGTCAGGGGCCTTTCGCCGACCTGCTGGAACTCCGGGTCATGACTCCAGTGTTGCCGGGGTTGGACGGAAGGCGTTCTGCTTGGCTCGTTGCTAGGGACCTCCCTGGAAATGCACAAAGGCCAGAATTCTTAATTCTTTTTTTCTTTTTTTAAATATATGAGTGCTGGTCATTAAGATTATTATTAAACATCGTTGCAAAAATACTCTGTAATGGCTTGCAATGGCATTTTCCCCATTTTGCTCACACTTCTACAATCACTGTGCAAATGTTTCTCAGCCTCTGACATCATTGTCCCGGGCTGTAGGAAAGTCTAGACGGCTAAGATTCACCGTGCTGTGCTGTGTCAACCACACCTCACGGCACAGCGGCCGCACACGGCTGGAAGGGCGGCTGTGTGTTTATTCTGCAATACATCTTTCTACACATCCCTGTCAGTACTGCTTTCCTCGAGGATTTTCGATCATCCTCAATAGGGCCCATTCATGCGATCATTTGCAGCGCTGAATAGAGTCTCTGCTGTCACTTACAGACCAGAGTCAGTCTGTCATCTTATATGGATCCGCATTAACCTGCATTAAAAAAAAAGTCTTGTCAGAGTTGATCAGAGAAGGGAGTTTTATCAGAGTGAGACAGAGTTTCTCAATGGGAAGATGATTTTTGTGAATGGTTACAATCACAGAAATGCGTTCGATGAAGAGCAGAGGGTGTTTTAGAGCAGCCAGCCGACCGGTGCAACATGACACATCTCTGACCAACACGGCTGGGATTTTTTCCCCCATTTCTCCGCGTTGTGAAGGTCTGGTCTGAACGAACGATCCCCCATACGGATTGAATTCCAACCACACATTAATTATTCCATGACTGCATGGGAATCAGGAAAACAGGAAAAAGCAAAGCTATGGCAACAAAACAGAACTTTATTTCACACTCCCCCCCCCCAAACACCCCCACCCCCTCAAACATTCACATCACGCAAGCGAGATCGAATTCGGACGGAGTGCAGCTGAATTAGATCCGTGGGATTTGGTTACTGGAGGAGAGTTTAATGAGGCTCATTTTCAGACATGGAGAGGAACACGGAGGGGCAGGTGTCAGTGAGGACTCGTGGTGTGGCAGCCGCAGTCACACTTATTGTTTGGGTGTGTGTATTGTAAATACTCACTCTCTCTTTTTCTCTCTCTCTCCCTTCCCTCCATCTCTGTCTTTCCCTCTTTCTCCCTCCACACCAATCTCTTCTCTCTGTCGTTTTCTCTCATGAGAGCTTCATTAGCAGTGTCTGCTCCCATGAGGTGTCGTGTGGAGTGGGGGGGGGTTGGGGTGTTTTCAGGTATCACTCCACAAGAACCTTCCCCTGTCACTCCTGCTGCTCAGTTTAACCTTCAACCCCAAACGCTCAGGCCGGCTGGAGCCGTGTTCCACACTGTGAGTGTGTTTCGTGTGTAAGCTGTGAGTGTGTTTCGTGTGTAAGCTGTGAGTGTGTTCCATGTGTAAGCTGTGAGTGTGTTCCGTGTGTAAGCTGTGAGTGTGTTCCGTGTGTAAGCTGTGAGTGTGTTCCGTGTGTAAGCTGTGAGTGTGTTCCGTGTGTAAGCAGCATGACTCTGGTGGTGCTATGGTTTCCTCCACTCTCGGCCCCTGTCTCAGTCCAGAGAGAACATGACACCCGAGCATTATGACTTTCTCCCTTTCATGTATCGGATTTCCACTCTCACAGACACACACACACACACACCCTCATGCATGCAGAGGCCAATGAAGGCACGCTCACACCCACACACACACACCCACACACACAAACACACAAATATACACATGCAATCACACAAACAAATACACACACACGCACACATGGAAGAGCATGCATTTGCACAAACACACGTGGACAGTAACTTCGCACTGAAGTGGCTCCTGTTCTGTTCTGTTTTGTTCTGTTCTGTTCTGTTCTGTTCTGTTCTGTTCTGTTCTGTTCTGTT
>JAOXYF010000009.1:17053170-17063887 GCA_028565775.1 Sternarchorhynchus goeldii
TCTCTCTCTCTCTCTCTCTCTCTCTCTCTCTCTCTCTCTCTCTCCCTCTCTCTCTCTCTCTCCCTCTCTCTCTCTCTGTCTGACTCTGTCATACATGCATACCCAAATTATGTCTCAGCATCACCATGCCCCCTGTCAACATTGGGTAGTTACCTTGGTTACGGGTGGTATAACTGGCTGTGCTTGTGTGTGTGTGTATAACAGAAAGACAGAAAGAGAGATGGAGAGAGAGCAATAGAAACAGAGAGAGAGAGAGAGAGAGAGAAAAAGAAACAGAGAGAGAGAGAGAGAGAGAGAGAGAGAAAAAGAAACAGAGAGAGAGAGAGAGAAAAAGAAAGGGTGCCATCATAGTTCTCTGAGGGGTAAATTATGTTTCAGTCAAATTGGAGAAGGGTTACCACACACACAAATACACACACACAGTGTTCTTTGTTTATTTTAGATTACAAATTAGCGCACACCTCTGTATGGTTGTTTGTGAGGTGGCGGCGTTTCTGTTAATGTCAGTGTTAAATAAAAGACGTATTTTACAGCCCGAATACGTCTGACTGGCTCAGTCGTTAACGTTCAGTCTCGTTTTTATGACACCACTGCATTTTGCATGTTACATTTGCATTTTTCATGTTTTTCCAACGATAACCAGCATTACCTGTTTTGTTTCTCAAGAAAGAAACGTCCATCCACACCCTCAGTGTAAGAGAGATCCAGCTACGGAAAGAAAGATCTACTTTCTCTTCCATT
Organism: Sternarchorhynchus goeldii; assembly: GCA_028565775.1. NCBI lineage: Eukaryota > Metazoa > Chordata > Actinopteri > Gymnotiformes > Apteronotidae > Sternarchorhynchus > Sternarchorhynchus goeldii. The sequence continues at coordinate 17,053,912 of JAOXYF010000009.1, forward strand.
GATAAGATGTCGCAAAATAACAGAAAAAGCATTTGGGGAAAGTTTCAGAACTTTGATGGTGTCACATGTCCTGCTCCTTGGGACCTTGGAGTGGCCCGGTCCTTGGGTTGCCATGGCAGTCTGATCTAGGCTCCGCCCACATCCCCAGCTGGTCCATGATCTTTCGTGTAGGTGGGCATGACTGTGGTAAATGTGGTGGAGTATGGAGGACAGGTGTAGTCTGGGTCAGACCTGTTCACCAGAGTCTTATATGACCCGGTTTTGTATGTGTTGGTTGTATATAAAATCTCATATGAATATATGTTGGTATATAGAATGAATGTATATTGAGAGTATAGTGCATAGCACCTTTGATTTGGAGGAGGACACGTGGATTTATATGGGAGCACGGGAGCATCCCATGGGTTATAGCCTTTATTTCTCTCTCTCTTTCTCTCTTCTTTCTCTCTTATCACTCTCTCCATATCTCTTTCTCTGTCTCTCTCCATCCATCCTTCCACCCCCTCTCCTCTCTCTTCCTGTCTCTCGTTTCCAGAGGAGGACATGTCCAACGTCCAGATTATGTGTGCGTGGTGTCAGAAGGTGGGTGTGAAGCGATACTCCCTCAGTATGGGCTCGGAGCTGAAGAGCTTCTGCAGTGAGAAGTGCTTCGCCGCCTGTCGCCGCGCCTACTTCAAGCGCAACAAGGTACCCGCCTCTCCCGGGCCACGCCCCCTCCCTGTCCATGCCCCTCCCCCCAGGGCTGCCTCGCTCCGACGACGCCTCTTCCTCTCTGCTCTAACCCTCCCACACATGCTCAGTATTGCCAACCTCTTTGAGACTTTAAACGTCCCAAGGCACTTATCCAGGATCAGTCCAAGACTGGATGTTTAGGAATGACTAGAGAGAGGAACTGTTCCAAAATCAGCCCTCGACTCTAAACGAAGGATCAGTGGTTTCTAGATCCTCAGTTCTGTTTTTTTAACTATATGTCACTCCACACCAAACAAGACATGATTTGAAATGTGAACACGACATCATCATCATCATCATCACCTTGAGGCGATGTTTGTGATGCTTTTGCCGAAGTAGACGGGCTTTGAGAAGTTGGCATGGCATGGAGGTGGTTCCTTCCCCCTCCCCCCTTACTGTAAGCCTTGTGTCCACGTTGGGGTGAGAGTGGGGTACTGACTGTCTGCTGTCTCTCTTACACCCAAGCTGGGATATGTAAAGAGCTGTAATGTAAGTATGCCATGTTTAACCTCCTCCCTCTCCGTCTGTGTGTGTCAGAAACCTCTCTCATTTAGACCTGTCCACTGTCTTCCAGCAACTCTCAACCTCACGTGCACTCACGCACGTGCCCGGGCACTCGTGCATGCGCACGTGTGCACGTGCACGGGCGCCAGCAAGCGTCCGCCCGCACGTGCACGCCGCGCGTGCACCTGCATGACGATCACATGTTCAACCACACGAGCACTTACCCCAAACACACTCTCTCATCCCACTGCTACAGTCCTCTCACTACACACAAACACTGACACTGAAGTAGCTTCTCATATGAGTGTGTATCTCATAATTAGTGCCACCTGTGTATCTCAACCTTCTGTTTTTGACTTGTGGTCAGTGTACTCATGTTGTGAAATAAGCGATTTGAGAATCCATGTGTAATAATATAAGTGGTTCCACATAGGCCAGGGAGATTTGCGCAGTGGCAGCTGTTGACTTCCTGTTTTAGACATGCACTTCCTCCTGCATGGAGCCCTGTGTTTGGACTTCCTTTACACTACCTGGCTGTATTTTCTTTAAAAACCACTCTAGCGACGGCTCTAGTCCTTAGTCCCTGATGCCGTTCACGAAAACACACCTCACTCACGTGTTCTGCTACTTAAACCTCCATTAGGAACAAACATGGACTCCGTCTCACACACTCTCTCAAACATGGACTCCGTCTCACACACTCTCTCAAACATGGACTCCGTCTCACACACTCTCTCAAACATGGACTCCATCTCACACACTCTCTCAAACATGGACTCCGTCTCACACACTCTCTCAAACATAGACTCCGTCTCACACACTCTCTCAAACTCTTTCCTTATTGACGTTTTTACAGGCAGCTACACTGCACAATAGAACTGGTGATAAATTTAGAGAGTTGGAGGTATTACCTCACGCTGATTTAAAATGTTGGCGGGGTGGGTACTGTGGGTGTATCGATGGGAGTGTGTATCTCTGGGTGGGTACTGTGGGTGTATCGATGGGAGTGTGTGTCTCTGGGTGGGTACTGTGGGTGTATCGATGGGAGTGTGTGTCTCTGGGTGGGTACTGTGGGTGTATCGATGGGAGTGTGTGTCTCTGGGTGAGTACTGTGGCCCATATCAGTGGTATTTGAGTGAAATAGTGTCTTGCTTGGGTCACGTGCCTTCAGTTTGAAACCAACAGTCTAGAACCAATCAAACAGCAGCAAGTAAAGGTGTTTACATGATTAGCCAATAGGATTTGAGAGATTAATTACTCTGTTGCCAGGCTGGAGGCTTCAAAGTCAGTTATACGGCTTCCTTGAGACACTGCTCGTCTTGATTATTAATCTTGAGCCCTCCATTCTCTCTGCTAATAAATGACCAAACCTGACCCACTGAAGAGTTCCAATACATTTAGGGAAGGCTCTGATTGCAGGCCACGCCTCTTGGGAGTGACCCCGTGTTTGGTAAACGCCCACAGAAAGGCCCCAGGTGCTGACAGCCCAAGTGAGGACGGTGCAATCGAGAACTGTGGTGTCAGGCTCCAAAAGCATTCCACAGTCACCCAATACCCACACAAAACTCACCACACCACCGCCTCTTAAATGAGACAGAGGAGAGAGAGAAAAAGAGAGGAGAGAGAGAGGAGAGATCAGTATTTGAGTGCTGAAATATTGAAAGTGAGAGCAGAGGAATGTATCTGTTGATCTCATTAATACGATGAGTTCTCTCTCTCCTAAAGATCTGAGAGGTGACAGGAGGAACCTACAGTTCTCCTTTCACCTAACATCAACACTCCAGGCTCTGATGAAAAAAACATGTAGGTTGAAAATGGGTCTCTTATGAAAAAAGCCACAAAAAAAGAGACAGAGTTAAAGAGTGACAGAGGAGAGACGTGTGCGTAAGAGTGACGGAGGAGAGACGTGTGCGTAAGAGTGACGGAGAGAGATGTGTGCGTAAGAGTGACGGAGGAGAGACGTGTGTGTAAGAGTGACGGAGAGAGATGTGTGCGTAAGAGTGACGGAGGAGAGATGTGTGCATAAGAGTGACGGAGGAGAGACGTGTGCGTAAAAGTGACGGAGAGAGACGTGTGTGTAAGAGTGACGGACGGAGACGTGTGTGTAAGAGTGACAGAGGGAGACGTGTGCATAAGAGTGACGGAGAGAGACGTGTGCGTACGAGTGACAGAGGGAGACGTGTGCATAAGAGTGACGGAGGAGAGACGTGTGTGTAAGAGTGACGGAGGAGAAACGTGTGTGTAACATGAATAGGTGTGGAGGGAGATGGTGGTGGTTAGTTCTCTACCGACTCTGCGACCAGCGACGAGATGTGGTCAGCGTGTTTCTACCAAACATAAACATATCAATACCAGCGGCAACAGTAACCAACGACAACAACCAGTTGAACAGGTGGGGAGGGATGCCAGCACGCACGGCTCAGCTCAGGGTTGGTCAGAGGGCGGGGTCACTAGTGGTGGGCGTGGTCATCGTGCAGCTGCTCGATAGCTGTTAACCCCAAAACATGCAGATGTGCAGACACACTCACACAGATGTGCAGACAAGCTCACACACACACACACACACACAGTCAGAAACCTTTAGTACATCCGTATGTGTTCTGTGTTGCTGTTTTAGTGTTTTCTGTGCTGAGAATGTGAGACAGACACTCTCTTTGACTCACACACACACACACACACACACACACACACACATACAGTCTGTTTGTTTTCATTGTCCTCTTCATTTCTTGCTGAACATTAATGTGAGAGAAACTCGGGTAACCGACCCACCCCCACTCTCTATCACTCTCTATCATTCTCCATCTCTCTCCATCTCCTTCACTCTCTCCCTATTTCACAACTTTCCCTCTTTACCTCTTGTTCCTCTCTCTCCCACTCCTTCACCCTTTCTCTCTCTCTCTCTCTCTCTCTCTCTCTCTCTCTCTCTCTCTCTGTCCTTTCTTTGCCTCTCCACTCTCTCCCTCTCCAGCTTAGTGAAGGTTACTCTTAAAATGTACTCACTACAGGACAGGACAATGTTGAGGTATGTTACCCCTTCCATTTAAGGGTCTGCGTTCTGTAATGTGTTGTGAAATCTATTTTGAAGGGAACCTCTCAAACACTGTCCCTGTCTGTGCCTCCTCTCTCAAACACTGTCCCTCTCTGTGCCTCCCCTCTCAAACACTGTCCCTCTCTGTGCCTCCTCTCCCAAACACTGTCCCTCTCTGTCCCTCTCTGTGCCTCCTCTCCCAAACATTGTCCCTCTCTGTCCCTCTCTGTGCCTCCTCTCCCAAACACTGTCCCTCTCTGTCCCTCTCTGTGCCTCCTCTCCCAAACACTGTCCCTCTCTGTCCCTCTCTGTGCCTCCCCTCTCAAACACTGTCCCTCTTTGTGCCTCCTCTCTCAAACACTGTCCCTCTCTGTCCCTCTCTGTGCCTCTCTGTCCCTCTCTGTGCCTCTCTGTGCCTCTCTGTCCCTCTCTGTCCCTCTCTGTACTTTATGTCCCTCTCTGTCCCTCTCTGTGCCTCTATGTCCCTCTCTGTCCCTCTCTGTGCCTCTCTGTCCCTCTCTGTCCCTCTCTGTGCCTCTCTGTCCCTCTCTGTCCCTCTCTGTGCCTCTCTGTCCCTCTCTGTCCCTCTCCTCTCCTCTGTTTCTTTCCATTTTTCTGTCCCTCTGATATTTTTTTCTACACACCACAAGGTCGGCGGCGGCAACAATAAAGGTTGTTTTTTGACGGTCATGTGTGCACACCAGTCAGTGGCTGTGAAAGTGGAGATGTTGGAGTGGGGGTGGGGTGGGGGGTTGCCGTGGCAGCAGCCTGGCATCTCAGCGGTAAATACCTGCAGCTGCTTCGTTTGTGAAACCTGAAACGGCAGCAAGAGGAGAGATCCTGTTACACACACACGCACACACACACATACATATACACACACACACACACACGCGCACACACACACACACACACACATACACACACACAAACACACGTATACACACAAAACATATACACACACATATACACACAAAATCATAGATAGACAGATAAAGTGCTCTGTAGCCATACCTTGAAACATACACATCATGGACTATTTGACCAGTAGAGAGATGGTCTTTAATGATATTTTAGCCACTATGAGATCTGAAATAGAATATATGTTTATATTTTGGGGGGGGGGGGGGTTAATGCTTTCCTTGGGTCTGGTGAAGATCAGCACTCACTGAGTACCATGTCCCTTCAGCACTCACATGGCAGTCCACCTCACTGTTGATCCACGAGCATGTTTAACAGTGGAGCATACTGTGGACAGAAGACATTCTTTCAATGTATCCATGATTAGAGGTTGGTCCATTGTTCACATTGATGTGAGGATGCCCACCATTACAAGTACTTTATGAATGACACTGTTGAGCTCCAGCTTTGTGAAACCTGCAATATTCCACCAATACTATACCACCGATACAGTACCACCGATACTATACTTCCAATACTATACCACCAATACTATACCACCGATACTATACCTCCAATACTATACCACCGATACTATACCACCGATACTATACCACCAATACTATACCACTGATACTATGCCTCCAATACTATACCACCAATGCTATACCTCCAATACTATAACACTGATACTATAGCTCCAATAGCATATAACCGATACTATAGCTCCAATACTATACCTACAATACTATACCATTGATAGTATACCTCCAATACTATACCACCGATACTATACATCCAATACTATACCACTGATACTATACCACCGATATAGTACCTCCAATACTATACCTCCAATACTATACCACTGATACTATACATCCAATACTATACCACCAATAATGTACATCCGATACTATACCTCCAATATTATACCACCAATAGTATACCACCAATACTATACATCCGATACTATACAACCAATACTATACCACCGATACTATACCACCAATACTATACCACCAGTACTTTACATCAGATACCATACCTTCGATACTATACCTCCAATACTATACCACCGATACTACACCACTGATACTATACGACCGATACTATACCACCAGTACTTTACATCAGATACCATACATTCGATACTATACCACTGATACTATACCACTGATATTATGCCACCAATGCTATAACTCCAGTACAATACCATGTTTGATGTACACTATGATGATATAAGATGAGTCATATAGTCACATTTATATTGCAGTTTTATATGCGGTTTATTTCTTTCTTTGTCCGTTTTAGAGGACACCTAATCACATCTGTGCAGCTGCGTTTGTAACTGTGATTTAGCAACTTTAAAGTATAATAAGTTCAAGGTGTGAGTGGAAGTCAAAGGTGTGGGTGGAGGCCAAAGGTGTGGCTGGAGGTCAAAGGTGTGGGTTGAGGAAAAAGCAGAGAGGATGGTTATAAAATAATGACAATCATAAAGGAGCAAAAAAAGGTGAGATGAAGACAATTGAAAAGCATTCTAGTGACAGAAAGAGAGAGAGAGACATAAAGTGTGTGTGAGAGAGAGAGAGAGAGAGAGAGAGAGACATAAAGTGTGTGTGTGAGAGAGAGAGAGAGAGAGAGAGAGAGACATAAAGTGTGTGTGTGTGAGAGAGAGAGAGAGAGAGACAGTGTTGTGCTTACTTTCAGAACCATTTTACCCTCTTAAGTGTCACTCTTTAAACCAGCCATAAACAAGATGGCAAGAGAACCTTGAAAAGAGGAAACACACGGACAGGTAGTGAGTCAGACAGACAGGTAGTGAGTCAGACAGACAGCTTTGGTAACCCAAACACATATATACACACTGACACACTCACAAACACACACACACACACCGACCCAAACAAACATCAGTATAAACACACACACACCCAAGCACACATCAACGTAAAACACACACACACATACACCACTGTAAACATGCAGATCCACACACACAGACCCACACACCCAAACACATATATAAACACATACACCTACACACACGCACACACACACACAACCAAGCACAACCCCTCCCAAACACACATACATCCACACAACCCAACAAATACCCACCAGCCAAACACAACCACTCTCACACCCACCTGCTCATACACACACACACCCTCACACCTGCCAAACACACACACACACCTGCTCATACCCACGCACACACCTTCCAAAGACACACATCCACCTGCCCATACACACACACCCACAACCGCACACACACAAACAGAATAAAACATGAGTGAAACATGTCTCTGCCAGAAAGCAGTGAGTGAGGATAGAAGCACTTCCTCACCACCCATATGTTGTCAGCCAGGCCAGGCGTGTGAGCAGAGGGCACACTCCTGATCGCCGTGGAGATCAGCACTTCAAAAGATTCCTTGCACCTATGCGCACCCCCCCCCCCTAGTCTAGATGGTTTTCTTGTCTCCCTGCTACATCTTGCCCATCGTCTGAGACACACACCATACCAGACACACAGCATACCAGACACACACCATACAAGTTGTCATGGAAGAGTGCAAAACAAATTACGTGGCAAAGTATATAAGTAATTACTTTGACTAATTTCCTCAACCTCACCACCACCTACACACACACACACACACACATTGCCTACACACACACAAATACACACATCGCCTACACACTCACACACACACTCACATCGCCGACACACACACACACACACACACATCGCCTACACACATGTACATCCACATAATAATACCCAGTGCTTAAGAAATATTAAGATGTGTTCATGATTCACAATTGCCTATGTAACAGGTATAGGTAACTGTGTGTGTGTGTGTGTATGTTTGTGTCTGTCTGTGTGTGTGTGTGTGTGTGTGTGTGTGTGTGTGTATGTCTGTGTCTGTGTCTGTGTGTGTGTGTGTGTGTGTGTGTGTGTGTGTGTGTGTGTGTGTGTGTATGTATGTGTCTGTCTGTGTGTGTGTGTGTGTGTGTGTTAGCTGTCAACGAGCCCATGCTCCCATGGGTCTTGTTGCCATGGCGTTGTGACTCACTATGAAAGGTGATTATTTCATAGCTATGAGCTAAAAGAGCACACACTCACACACACCCACACCCACACATTCACACATACACACACACACATACACACACACAGACACACACACACACAGAGGTAGTGACTGACACATTTGATGGCCGCTGTTAACCCCACAGGAGAACATGTCAGGAAGTGTTGGTCTCACCACTCACCCTCAGCGTAGCAGGAGAAGCCACACAGACAGCCTGCAGCTTGGACCCAGTTCATTTAAAAATAACCCCAGAAGTTCAGTGAAGTTGAGCTGGAGACTGTTCTCGTCTCCATCTAATTCAAAATGTCAGATTCCCTCGAGCCAGCGCTGCCTGTGTGGGTAGCGCTGTGGGGTTTTCTGAGAGCTTGGTGGTGGATGTGGAGACTGTGAGGGATGCATGAGTATGTGGAGGGGGGATGTGTAGGGTAGTGTGGGGTATTGTGGGGATGTGTGGGGTATTGTGGGGGGTGTGTGAGGTATTGTGGGGGGGGGGTATTGTGGGGGGGTGTCAGTGTTGTGCTGCTGGATGATGAGAAACTATTTTTGCAAGTTCAAACAGTTCAGATAGAGTTCATAGGTCAAATGCATATAAAAAGGTTATATGGGTGTGTGGGGTGTGTGCTGAAGTTAAAGTAAGGAGCAAAACACAAAGGACAGAGAAAGGGAGACAAACGGAGAGAGAGAGATGGAGAGAGAGGAGAGAGAGGAGAAACAGGGAGAAACAGAGAGAGAAACAGAGGGAGAGAGAGGAGAAACAGAAGGAAAGAGAGAGAGACAGGGAGAGAGAGAGAGAGTAGAGAGAAAGGGAAAAACTAATGAGCAGACAGAAGGATGGGTCATCTTGTGGATGTGTGCCACTCAAGTGGGAGGAGTGTGTGTGTGTGTGTGTGTGTGTGTGTGTGTGTGTGTGTGTGTGTGTGTGTGTGTGTGTGTGTGTGTGTGTGTGCGTGAGCGTTTTACATTGTTTATGTTTGTATGTGTGGCCATCCATGTCCTTGGAGATACACATCTTGCCTGACAAGGTGAGACATGCTCACACACACACACACACTCACATACACACACACACACACACACACACATTCACACGCATATACACACACAGGTACAGACACACTCACACAGATTTGTTACACACACACACCTGTGCTGGTGCCCAGATGGAAGTTGGAAAATGCTGCTGAAACACCAGTCCCAGGGGGTCCTGCGGACACACACACACACACATTAAACACACACAAACTCATGTACACCCAGCCATATGGATCATGTGGTAGAGTATGTTGACATGGAGCACAAACACACACACATACACACACACACACTTCAGTGTAGTGGTAAAAAAGTGTCCATTTTGTAGTGTGACAGGGTGTGTAATGGCACCATAGAGGTACACACTCAAGTTATCAGCATAAAGTAGGTCAGCCTGCTCTTTGCAGGTATGTGTGTGTGTGTGTGTGTGTGTGTGAGACAGAGCGTTATCCCGTGTGTGTGTGTGTGGGTATGTGCGTGTGTGTGTGTGTGTGTGTGAGACAGAGCGTTATCCCGTGTGCATGTGTGTCCACAGCCTCATTAGTGCTATATGTAAATGAGGTGGCACAGGTCCAGAGGGTCAGTACTGCTGCAGTACAGAGACTGGAGTGTGTGTGTGTGTGTGTGTGTGTGTGTGTGTGTGTGTGTGTGTGTGTGTGTGTGTGTGTGTGTGTGTGTG
>JAOXYF010000009.1:17070808-17081610 GCA_028565775.1 Sternarchorhynchus goeldii
AGTGATTAGCGCCTGAGCGATGTAAACATCTCTCTAGTGATTAGTGCCAGAGCGATGTAAACATCTCTCTAGTGATTAGTGCCAATGCGATGTAAACATCTCTCTAGTGATTAGTGTCAGAGCGATGTAAACATCTCTCTAGTGATTAGCGCCTGAGCGATGTAAACATCTCTCTAGTGATTAGTGCCAGAGCGATGTAAACATCTCTCTAGTGATTTATGCTATGTCTGAATGTCTTTCTCTTTCTGTACATCCCCTCCCCCCACCAGCAGATGGCGTCATACATCTCACCAAAGGGACAAGCAGCACAGCACTCCATCTGATACCACCAGGCCTCCGTAGCTCGAGAAGCCCATTACTCAACATGTCAACAACAGTCCCTCCATGGCCATAAATTTCTGTACAGCACACATGCAAACACACACTCACACATGCAAACACACACTCACACATCCGCTCATATGAATGACTGCAGTTTTCACTAATCCCATCTCAATGCTGACAGACCCCACAAATCCCTCAGAGGAACAGAATCTGGATCAACTTCAACCTTTGATTTTTGAACTCTGGTCTTTTTCTGACTCTCTCTCAGTCTCTTTATTGGTAATGGAGTTTTTTCAGCCACAGTCATGTCCCTTTTAGTTTCTGGTTTGTTGTCTTTCTGCCCACAGGGAGGTGGCTCCCCCTACAGGTGTGGTACAGCACTGCAGTGCTGAGGACTGTGATGTACATAATGAGCTGTTACAGGGCCAAAAAAAGGTGGGCTTTAAGCCAAACAGCAAACATGAGAGGTCCACTGAACTGCCAGTCAAACGTGCCCACAAATGACTGGTTTCTGAACAGGCCCCTGGGGCAGGCTTTAAACACAGTGCCCAATCAATGAAAAGCCTCTCAGCTGTGCCCACAACTATCAGACACGATATGTCTGGTGTTTTTGTTTGTTTGTGTATGTGTGTGCCATTGTTCAGACAGGGCTGGTTCTGATCAAGGAGGGTCTGAAATGCTGGTGCCTCTATGTGTGTTCTCAGGCAGAACTCCTGTATGGCAGTGTCTCATGAACGCCCGTGAGTCCCGTCCAGAGTCCCGCTTCATGCTGACAGAGTGCCAGGAAAGTAATGACAGAAGGTTCCTGGGGTCAAGTCTGTCTTTATCTCTCTCTCTTTCCGTTTTCTAGTCTGTCTTTATCTCTCTCTCTCTCTTTCCATTTTCTAGTCTGTCTTTATCTCTCTCTCCATTTTCTATTTTCTATTCCTTCTCCATGCCTGTTTTTCTCCTTCTATCTCTTTTCTTTGGCTCCACTATCAAGATACACAAAAATCCTCCTTCACATTTCTGGCCACCAAAAATACAAGAATAAACTACGTCTCCCGGATGGTCTGAGATCAGCATAAAAGAAAATAAGAGAATAAACTACGTCTCCCAGATGGTCTGAGATCAGCATAAAAGAAAATAAGAGAATAAACTACGTCTCCCAGATGGTCTGAGATCAGCATAACAGGAGCACGAGGCTGAAGGGAGACAGGGGAACCCTGGGAGTGCTGGAACAGAACTCACACAAAGAAGAAAAGCTCAAATGAGGCCTGTAGCGCTAATGGAGACGAGAAGAAGTATTTATGGACAGTTTGTAGGTTCCCTGCCAAGTCTGAGGGTGCAGGAACCGAAGATCTACAGTGAAAAAATCACTCGACACCAGAACGACCTCTTGGACATGCTGCAAATCTTCACTCGCACTCCGGGACAAAATGGCTGACGGCTCAGCCACTGTAGGCTAGAGGGAGATGCTGAGCCCTGCCTACTGCCTGATCCTGGAGGTCTAAATGTCAGATGCACTCTCGAGTCATTCATCCTATCCACATGCCATGTGGATCGCTTCGTCCACCAGTGCTACAGTGGCAAACCGTGTTTATTATGACGGCCAAACCAAGAACGCATCTCCCCAACATCTGTCAGTCAGATGAATTTGTCAAACCCTTCTCTCAACCACTCACATGATTCAACCACCACAGCATGTTGGATTAAATGGGTTGTTACTTTAATCATTCGTTTTCCTGGTTAGAACGGTCTTTTAGCGCAGCTGTAAATAATATTGGTTTCTCTCTGGCTCAGGATGCATGGGACCACATTTCAGTTGCTATTGGATGTTTTTGGGCTCATTCCAGAAGTGACGATGGCACCAGAGTGCTTCTCATCCCGGGTTCACCAAGGAACAAAGACTCGGGTCAGGCCCGGCTCTCAGGTCGACTTGATTGGATTTGCTGATTGGACACGGCACTGTTTGAAGCACTCGCCCGTCTGTGTACAAGTGCGGTTCATGTAAGAAGCGTTACAGTTACAGCTACAGCTACAGTTACAGCTACAGTTACAACTACAGTTACAGCTACAGTTACAACTACAGTTACAACTACAGTAACAGTAACAGTTAGACATGAGTACTGCTTGTAAGGCTTTGAGGAGAGATCAGCTACATCTAAAATATGATTTGAGTTGAGTCTAAATACATCCTGAGGCATCCTTTAAAAGTCTCTATGCCAAGGCTGAAGAACTAAAGGAGCACACACATGCAACACACACACACACACACACACACACACACACGGCAGACCAAGATAAGCTGTTGTAAACATTAGCACACAACATTGCAATCAATAGCCAACTTAGTAGGATAGAACTGAGAGAGTGTAGCTCAAAGCCTGTGTGTGTGTGTGTGTGTGCATGTGTGTGTGTGGAGAGGGCTTTGCCAAAACCCTGCAGCTTTTTGGGGGAATTTTTGTTTTTCCGATTTTGCTTTTCATTACAAAGAAAATATGTGTGTAAAAAAGGCAATAACAAAGCGTGTGTACTGGGTGGAGGACTGGTTGTGCACATCATGCTGTCACAAAGTGTTTTCTGCGTCATTCAGAAACACTTGCCACCTCCGAATCAGCCCTGCACAGTCAAGCCAGATGTTTGGTCCCTCATGTTGACAAGTCCCCTTTAAATAGCGTCTCAGATTTAGTTCGAATCCCTGAAAATGGTTGTGTTTGTGTTCCAGGTGGCTGTTTCCAATGTTCTGTCTCTCTTGCTCTCTCTCTTTCTCTCTCTCTGTCTGTCTCTCCAAGCTCCAGCTCATCATGCTCTCCTCTGACTTCCATGTTTGGTCTCACTGTCCCTGACTGAAATCTCTTTTCACTTTTTACCTCTAGTCTTCATCTCTCGTTCTCTCTTCCTCCCTCCCTCTCTCTCTCATTTTCCCCATAAGTTCTAAACTGAAAAATGAATGTCCTCATCTTTCATCTGCCTTGTGAGAGTCGTAGAGGACATGGCTCCATGCAGGCTGAGCCTGATGATTGCACCACCCACCCCCTCACCTCTCCACCCCCTGGCTTTTTTTATTCTGCTCGTGTAGGGGCATCTCCAGGCTTTCAGGTCATGAGGGTGTAGCCCTCTCTTAAAAGGTGGATGTAGATTGTCTGCTACCTACAGCATCCGCCTCCAGTTGTCTTGCGATTCGGCTGAACCCCTTCAGACCAAAGGCAGCACCTTTGTGGTCTCACGACTCGCAGTTTTGTGCAGTGTGGACTTGCATGGAACTGAACTTGTGGATGTGCAGTGTTGTTTTCTGAGGTCTCGCTGAGCCGACCGTGGTTTCCATGGCGTTTAGGCCAAAGAGATGGCGTCAGGGGCCTAAAGCCCAGCTGCAGGGGCATGCCCTCGTCATGTATATTATGATCTGAAAGGTCAAACGCTCTGAATGACAAATGAAGAGGGTGGTGTTACAATGAGTGGAGATCTGAAAAGCTTTGGATGAGACTAAACAACCTCAGCCTTAGTTTGTACACTGTTGGCCTCAAGTGTGTGTGTGTGTGTGTGTGTGTGTGTGTGTGTGGTTTGCCCAAATGCATCTATGCCAGCCTAACAGGTGGTGTGGCCCCCTAGACTTACCTGCTATTGGGATTTGCTGAGAAGAGCCAGTAAGAGGGTTTGGTGTCACGCTCAGTATATATCTGGATCTTTGAACACACACACACACACACACACACACACACACACACTCACACACCCCACTGTATGGGGGGCACTGTGTCCTTTGTTGGTTGAACAGACTGTAATATTCTGTTTCAGCCTGTATATGGAAGGCCATGTGTTCCCTTTCTGATCTCATACACTCTTCCAGTCAGACTCCTCCCACACATCTCTGCGTCTGCTGAGATCATCAGACACCAGAGGTCGCCAAGGTAGGGGACGTGACGACTCGTCTGGATGCCTGCGACACCCATGGTCAGAAATTTGATCCTCAAGACGTGAAAACACGAACGCAAACAGTGTTCATGTGCACGTGGTTCACGCTTCACACAGTATGAGTGGCGTGTAGGAAAGAGGGGATTCTGGCCAACCTAGAATAACCGATACACTTCCCACGTAGTTTTGTTGTTTGCAGATTTATCTTGGTAGTTATTTGAGTGCTTTTCTAAACTGAGCATTGTATTACCGTAACTTGCAGTATAACTTGCGTTTGTTCGTTCACTCTGAAAGTGTCCCTTTCCAAAATACTAAGATCAGGTGCAAATGTGGTGGTACAACTGCTTTCGGAAAACGTCTGCAGACGCAAGGACATGAAGGATCACGAGGACTATGGCTGTGAATAGGAGCCTCTGTGGAGCTTGTGTGGAAGTCCTGCATGTCCTGCATGTCCTGGGTCTGGAGAGGATTAAGTGTTTCATTGCAAGCGTGTCTGGATCTCTCAATCAGCCAGACTTCCCTTCCTAATAATGATTGCACCCAAACACTCTCAAATAACACAGAAGTCTCTGAAAACCTAAAATATCATTTTTTTATGCCCTACTGTGTGTATGTGTGTGTGTGTGTGTGTGTGTGTGTGTGTGTGTGTGTGTGTGTGTGTGTTTGTGTGACCTTGCTGTTGTAACTGGAGTTGGGTAGACTCAGACAGATATAGCTCTGAAACTGAATGCTGCTGTAGCATCCGTGAGTCCATACAGACAAGACAATGACACCAGCACAAAAACGCATGTGTCTGTATGTGTATGTGTGTGGTGAGTGTGTGTGTGTGTGTGTGTGTGTGTGTGTGTGTGTTTCATGGCAGACAATGTTGTCCTTGATAGCAGTGCTAAGTGACACGGGAAAAGGGGTGGGGCATCAAGGAAAGATTTGTTGCACTGTGGGTTACCACAAATCTACCAACAGTAACAAACAAACCAAAGTGTTATAGAAACTCCTTTTGGTAAAACCCACTTCAGTTATTCTTCAGAAGGTAGTGAGCTTGTAACCATTTCAGTGATTCTTAGAGGGAATTTTCCAAAACAAAACTGCTCAAAATCTGGAACATGCAAACGTGCTAGCGTGCCTCAAAATTAAACTGCGTTACATTTGCCAGCATCTTTGGCACAGGATTTTCCGAATCTGTTCCTGGAGCACCACAGCACTGCATAGTTTAGGGTTTGGCCTGATTTAAAACGTCTGTTTTTGCTAACGCGGGTCTTCTTGATCATAAGCCTCTGGTGGCACCAAGGAAAGATCTTAACTGCGGTTACTGTGTGCCAGTTGAAACTTGGCAGTGCCGTGTTCATTGCCTCCATTGGGGGGCGCCAAACTCACCTGTTGCAGTTCAGTTAACTAAATTGAGTTAACTGAGAGGCCATGAAAAGTTTATGATTTGTGCAAACGCGTGTCGTGTGCCAATGCAATCCTTTATTACAAATGCGCATACGAGCCAAAAGTGTCAGTCAGCTCGGAATTGGACAGGCAACTGCTGGGAGCAGAATAACACTTGGTTTTCTGTCTGGCCAAAATTATTCAGACTAAAGAGCAGGAAAGCCACTCTGTAAACCTGCTTAGAGGAAGGCTGAGGGCACCGTTGGGTATATACACTACAACACACACACACACACACACACACATAACTATAACTACTATTCAGGAATCACTTGTGCTGTCCAGGCAAAACATAACCAGAAGAATACTCCCTGTTCATCCCATCTCTGATGTTATGGTGGATATTTGTATAAGAGAGACCTGCATAGTCACAATGCAAAGAACTGCACAAAACCGCATTGTCGTGCCCCGAGTAAACAGGCCTGGTTATGTTTAGGAAGCTGAGTATGGTTGGGAGGCCAGATTTCGTATGGTCGATGTACACCGGACGCCTCTGCGCTACCCACAGTCCCTCCGTTAAACCCACAGCCACAAATATGCAATGAAAGACTCTTACTGCGCTCTGTGTAAGACAGACGTTTGTGGGGATCCAATCAAAATGAGAGGAGTAAATTGCAATTTTTAATGTTGTAATGTTGAAACTTTTCAAAGGTCAAAAGCTGCCTTAACTCTTTGCTTTTGTGCTCCAGCGCCTGCTGTTAACAAAAAAATCCACTTTCTAAAAAACAAAACAAAACAGAAAACACAAAATCACACCTTTATCATGCTAGCGCCGATGTATATATGCGTTTCTGTGACTTGTATGATTCTTGGTATTTTGCTTCATCTACCCACGTTCACCCCTCCACCCAACCCACTCCCGTGTAAATCTACCCTGTCGTGGTTTCTCCGTATTTGCAGAACGTTTTATAGTCTTATTTATTAATGACAAGTGTTTGCATTTGCAAATAAAAAAGAGAGAACGTGGCTCTTTTAACAGGGTAGCCAACGCAGCGAAGCTGTGCACTGAAGAGGAGGCAGAGGCCTACATCTTTTCTTTTTTTCTAACTTAAGGAAGGAAACAGCAAGAATAATAATGAAAACTTGTCTTTTTATTATGGAATTGTTATAAAACTTGTTGCCAAGATTGTTTTAAAATGTATCTTTTTTTGGTCTTGTAACAGTACTTGTTTTACCCGGTGAACCGAATAAATAGGTGAACACACAATTTTATCTCTCTGGAGTGGTCTTCGTTTATGTGACATGTTTTTTGTTCTGTTTTGTCACGTTCTACTTTCTTCTGTTCCAGTCGTCAGTTTTCTTTTCGAAAAAAAATCTATATCGAACTTTATAGTTTTCAACCATTAGTTTATTTTTAAAAAAATCTGGCAACCCGCACCGTCTGGCACTACGAACGCTACAGCGGGTCGCGGAGCTCGATGATGTGTGCGGAAGTGAATGTTGCACGATCCACAGCAGAGTTCACGTTCCTTGCCAAGACTTTGTCCACGAGCTGGCACGAGGGCATCTCGCGTCATTATCTACAGGCCTGGAGGTGGCCGCGAGCTTGAGACGCTCCGCCGAGGATGGACCGCGATTCCGTGCTGCACTTCGCCAACTTCAGCACGCTCCTCGCTTGCATGGTGCTGAAGTTTCCGCAAATACTCGTGCTGATGCGCGCGAAGTCGACCGCTGGCGTTAGCTTGAATAGTCTCCTTTTAGAACTGGTGGGGTAAGTGGTGGAGCGCCGTTAAAGACCTTTTGTGCAGCCGTGTCCACGCCTTAGCAGTGTCTGCATCACTGAACAGCACGGTTTTACACCCACGTCATATTGCTGAATTTTTGTTTTTCACAGCCGTGTACGATTAGGGTTGCAGGAAACCGCTTTCTGATGGGGAAATTAAATTACTAGTAGGAGAAAGTAACTACTGAAAAACTTTTTTCTGTAAATATTTTCTTTTTGAAAATAAATGTTTTTTATTTTGTTACATGGAGCAGTGGAAGGCATTTGAATTACTCAGAAACTCAAATCGTTTGGTCATGAATAAAATCGGTCTGTTTAGGCAGTCTGACAGGATATGTAGAATCGTCACACGCCGTGGGAGCCCATCAGTCCGGCTACTTAACAAATACCCCAGATCACTGCAATAACGTAAATAATGACCGCAGATCGCTGTAATATCGTAAAACTGTTTTGCACCACTTATGTGTTGGATAAATAGGGAATATGAAAGCATAGCAAAATGCCACACAACTTCCTGTTTCGGGTTTAAATGCACACTCAAGTCAGCACTAAGCACAATCTAGATCTGAGTGTCCTTACTCTAGATCCGAGTAAGCTTTCTGAACGTTGTGGTTTCAAACGCCCCTCTGCAGGTTCATAGTGTTCGTCTCCTATCAGATGTACTATGACTATCCTGCACCCACGTACCTGGAGTATCCAATCCTCATTGCACAAGGTGAGAAGTGTTTAAAAACATGCCAGATCACACCCAGAAATCCCTGCAGTTGTATTTACTTATTATGAAACAAAAATCAGATAAAATGTGTGTACAGCTGAGGAAATAATTATTTGATGCCTCGCTGATCGTACGTGTGCGCTGAAAAGAAAATTCAGAAAATCAAATATATAAATTATTTTGCATTTCATTTAGTGAAATAAGTATTTAGCAAAACAAGACTTGGTACTTGGTGGCAAAACCCTTGTTGGCCAGCACAGAGGTCAGACCTTTGTTCTTGTTGATTACCAGGTTTGCACACATCAGGAGGAATCCTGGTCCACTCCTCTTTGCAGATCATCTCTAAATCCTTAAAGGTTTCGAGGCTGTCGCTTGGCAACTCAAAGCTTCAACTCCCTCCACAGGTTTTCTAGGGGATTACTGTCCAGAGACTGGCCACTCAAGGACCTTAATGTGCTTCTTCTTGAGCTTTTGTTGCCTTGGCTGTATGTTTTGGGCCATTGTGATGCTGGAAGACCCAGCCATGATGCATATTCAGTGTCATGGCGGAGGGAAGGAGGTTTTCGCTCAGGATTTTATGGTACATGGTTCCGTCTGTCCTCCTGCCGATGCGGTGAAGTTGTACTGTGCTCTTAGCAGAGAAACACCTCCATGCTTGATGGTGACGATAGTTTTCTTGGGGTCATAGTCAGCATATGTCTGCCTCCAAACACGGCAAGGTGAGTTGATGCCAAAGAGCACGATTTCAGTCTCTTCTGACCACAACACCTTCTCCCAGTCACTCTCTGAATCATTCAGGTGTTGGCAAACTTCAACCGGGCCTGCATATGTTCCTTCTTGAGCAGGTGGACCTTGAGGGCACTACAGGATTTTAATCCATTATGGCATAGTGTATTACCAATGGTTGTCTTGGTAACTGTGGTCACACCTGCCTTGAGATCATTGACCAGGTCCTCTTGTGTAGTTGTAGACCGATTCCTCACCTTTCTCATGACCATTAATACCCCATGAGATCTTGCTGCGAGACCAAAGAGCTGTGTAAAGATGTCGAGGACAAGATTGTAGACCTGCACAAGGCTGGAATGACCTACAAAACCATACGCAAGATGCTGGGTGAGAAGGAGACTGTTGGTGCAACTGTTAACCAATGGAAGAAACACAAAATGACCATCAAACGACCTCGGTGGAGAGGTTGGAGTATGATTGATTCTGTGGACAGGTGTCTTTAATGTGGGTGACGAGTTGAAATTAGGAGTATTTAACGGTCTGTGGGAGCCAGAACTCGTAATAGTTGCTAGGGGATCAAAGACTTATTTCACTCAATGAAATGCAAATCAATATATGTTTCCTATAATGTGATTTTCTGGATTTTCTTTTCAGTATTCTATCTCTCACTATTAAATCAACCATTAAAATGATAGACTGTTCGTTTCTTTGTCAAAAATCAGCGAGGGATTAAATAAAGATTTAATTCTGTGATTTATTTCGTGTGTATGAAACCAACCGGTATATTAACTAAGTTGAAGTATTTAGCTACTGTTGTTACCAAATAGAAACTTGTGTTCATCTAAAATGGACTTGACAAGCAGTGGCTCCACAATTATGAAACAAATTAAACAGAAATGGCCAGTTTTTATGACGTTGTTACTTTTGCTGTGGAGAAGTACGTGATGTAACTTCTCTCTCTGTCCTGTGGCAGGTGGAGGAGGTTACTGTGTTAAGTGTGTTTTTTTTTTATCTCGTTTGCAGATGTCATCTTGCTGCTTCTGATTCTGCACTACAATGGAAACATGAAACAGAGTATCATCTATGCAGCAGTGTATCCTTACACACACGCACACACTTTGCATTGTCCTAAACTTGAGTTTGTAGTTGCTGGAATTGGAAGTGAAGGCGCCTTTATGTTATGGCTTCACTAGACAAGTGCACTCTTGTGGTTACTGGACAACAGCCCCCTGGCTACACTCACCCTTACCAGGGAGACGGCACTGAATGTGAAGCAGAGCCTGATGCAGTGTGTGTGTGTGTGTGTGTGTGTGTGTGTGTGTGTGTGTGTGTGTGTGTGTGTGTGTGTGTGTGTGTGTGTGTGAGGTGGTCAGTAAGAATGAATCAGGGTGTGTGAAACCCAGCTGCGGTGTCACATTGTTATTCGATACAGGTGTCGATCTGTACTCGGGCAACAGCAGGGCCATTTATGAAGAGCAAAATATACGATTCCTAGAGCAATTAAACCCCAGCAGAGGAACTGAAGGATGTGTGATCAGTTACTGTCCTCTATGACACCACTGACGTTATTCTGACCTTTAAACTGGGTTAAGTCCTTAACCTGATCAAATCAGGTTTATTGGTGGCTGGAAGCTGCTCACTATTGACAAACGGGTTATTGATCTGACCATGGTGAGAACTCGCATGTCTCTATCCATACATAGAACTAGTACTAAGAGGGGGATCCTTAAAAGGTGGATTATATTTGAAAAGCATGGCAACCTGTGTTTTTCTGAGGGCTGTTTTCTCTGTTCTCTCACGGCCCTGGTGCTCCAGAGTCTGTGCACGTTCATCAGTGCTGGCAGTAAGCTGGCACAGCTCCAGTGCCTGTGGGCGTCGAAAGACTCAACCCGCGTCAGTACCTTCACCTGGGCCTTGGCCTCATACACGTGCCTGGGTACGTCAGTGCAGCCCCTCCCCCTCCTCTCAGACCCCTCCCCCTCCTCTCAG
>JAOXYF010000009.1:17138986-17151097 GCA_028565775.1 Sternarchorhynchus goeldii
TTATGTATCCCTTATGTATCCTTCAACAGTTATGAATAGTTATGTATCCCTTATGTATCCTTCAACAGTTATGAATAGTTATGTATCCCTTATGTATCCTTCAACAGTTATGAATAGTTATGTATCCCTTATGTATCCTTCAACAGTTATGAATAGTTATGTATCCCTTATGTATCCTTCAACAGTTATGAATAGTTATGTATCCCTTATGTATCCTTCAACAGTTATGAATAGTTATGTATCCCTTTATTTCTACAGTTATGTGTATTTTTATCCCTACAGTGGTATGCAGAAGGCAGCAATCATACCTGCTTTGAACGCAGGTCTTCCCAGTGACACACTCACCCAGCTGTTTATGTGTTCCAAACATAAATACAGTGGGTCAACAGAGAAAGACAAGCAAAATAGCAAAGAATTTGTGTGTATCATCTGCATAACTCTGAAAAAAATGTTGTGGTATAGAATTTGGCTTTGTTTACAGATGCTGTGGTGGGTATGAAGTTCTCATTCAGTTTTCCTGTAGTCTCTTGTTAGGACTTTGACTGTCGTGGTGCGTCTCCATGTAGATTTTCATGTGACCAAAGTCTTGTTAGTCCATAATGGTGCAACAGCATCCATGACATTGAAATATTTTTTAAATGAAATAATCCAGGAGTGCATCAATGTTTCACACGTATGAACAGTGCCTTGGCTACGACCTTTATACACCAATCAGGTCATCTCATTTATGACAAACCAAAGTTGGTCTGGGAAACTAAAGAGATCAATATGTCCACAAAAACACCAAACTGATCAGAGAAGTGCTTAACAATGTTAAACCCTTAATAATAATAATAATAATATTGCTACTATCTTAACAGCAGTGTTAGAAATGTAGAGACACTTAGTAATAACCAAGTCCAGAGTGATCCAGAGTGTGTGTACGTTCTAACAAAAGACACACATGGATGTTAAAGTCCATGATGAAACAGTCAAAATGGAAATTACCAAGAGCACTGAATTTATCAATGAACTTTGAACTATTTTGGTGGCCTGTAAATTATTGAAAATAAGAGAGATAAAATACAGAAGAATACAAGTTAGCGAGTTAGCGAGTTAGCGATCTCCTGGCACTGGACGGTCTCTTTGAATGAAGCAGCCACTCCATCTTCTTTCTTACCAGTTCTGCATTTTTTAATGCAACTGCAGGTCGGAGGGGCAGGTCTCACTGGGAACAGCACTAATAACAGCCTTCTGATAACCATGGAAGACACATTAAAATTGAGTTTGTAGGAGCCCGGTTCATTTAATAGAACTGATGTGATGTTAGGGAATGCCACCTTTGTACTGGTAGAACCCCCAGTGAGAGGCTAAGACTGATATGATTAGACTACCTTATTTACAGATTCCAGACTAGATTTATTTGTTGCAAGTGTTTTTAAAAAGCCATATTCCTGATCAAAACAGGAACAGTGGGAGTTAATGGCATTTATGGTGTAGTTTATCTTCATACAGCCGTTAATATCATTTCTGCTGAAGCAGGGACCTGGTGTATATCTAAACTGGCTGTAAGTGTTCTGGAGCCTGTCACCGTTATCAGTTGTGCTAACTGAACATACTGTACTGTGTGTTGCCTGGGGGATGAAGGACGGTGTTGATGCTGGTGACACTAGCAATAGTAGAGTCGTCGTGACAACGGATGAAGGTGAGGCAAAGGGCAGGTTGCAGTCTCCATGACAATCATGTGCACTTTAGGTGTAGTGTTTGAAAGCCAGTGGTTTTATTGATGAAACATGTAAAGGCCAAACAACACAAACAGAGCAAACAGAAACCAAAAACAGAGTCAACACTTACAAACTGAGCTTCACAGGACCTGAAACAAACTCAGAGCACATACACATATAACCTTCACCTGCAAGAACACAAAGAACCAAGAACAGGACTGAAAAACCATGGTGCGTTTCTACACATTGGATAATCAGGGAGAAACAAGACACAGGCAAACAATACAAGATGGGGAGCCCATAATTGGTCAAGGGGCGGAGACAAACATGGAGCTGGGTGCCATGGGAACCGCAATGTCAAAGGGAAACACCATGACACAGCCAAAGAGATGTTAGAAGAAGAGATGTTTAGTCCCAGGAAGGGTGTGTTTGGGGGGTTGGGGTTACCTGTGATGGACAAAGATAGCTTAGGCCATGTTCACACCAGTTCCTCCATCTTTTCTGTAAAACCTAAATTTGGAGGGGAGGATGTTGAGAGAGAGAAGAGATGCCTGCAGAGATTGCTTTGTCCCTGGTGGAGATTCTGATGTTGGTTGCTGTGATGCTGGTGAAGATTCTGATGTTGGTGGCTTTGACCCTTGCGTGCAGTGCGACTCATTGTGACTCTGATCCAGAGTCAGATATTCCTCCTGAGTTGTGTCATGTGTCATTGTGACTCTGATCCAGAGTCAGATGTTCCACCTGTTCTCTGTGCCATTCTTTTTAGGCGTGGTGTTTCAGAGCTTGGCGTTAAGACCAAAGAGGTGAAAACATTATGGTGTTCTTCAGTGTTTTCATTCCATTCTGTTAAAGTTACACCATAATATATAATACATAATGATCTTTGATGGCGCCAGAAGAGTTTAGATTCGTTAAAGTAATTGAATCCTTTTGTTCTTTAGTTATACGCTAAGACTGAACAGATGAGAAAAACATTAGTTCCTCCGGCTGGAAGAGATCTGCTGAATGTCAATAATCCTGGGGACCTCGATTACTTCACAGAACGTCACAAAAGGCCCAGCTGCCTGTCCCAGCAACCAGAGCACACATTTTACTATCCTGAGTGACAGTGTATATCACACTGCCCTCTATTGGGGTGACGGTGTACGTCACTCTGCCCTCTCCTGGTGGGGACAGTACATCACACTGCCTTTGGTTGACTATCAGGCCATGAAATTCACTGGCCCCACAATAACCTTCAGTTCTTAAATCAGTTCTCCTACGTCTTTACACGGCCTGGGCGGTTACAGCCCGCGGTGCTGTCACTTGGTTTTTTTATGTCAAACACTTAGTCCAAATAGCCCAAAGCCTCGCCACTCCTCTTTGTTTAATAAGAAGACAGTAACCACTAATTACATGATATTGCCACACGGTGGCGCAAAAGGACCATTCTCCAAATATTTAAAAAGATGCTTGCGCAGACCTTTGAAACGATTACCTGTGATGTATGTGATGTATAATCAAATTATTCTATTCTGTTCTAAAGTCACTTTTATGATTAGGCACATACACGGATTTTTTTTTGGCATATTCAATATATGTTATAAATAATATAAATTATAAATAATTTTCATTTAGAAATATATATGTTATTATTTAATTATGATTTTTAAAGTCTTTCCATAAGAAAATGTTTAATTGCTAGACTTTCCAATGAGCAAAGATGGTATAGCAACTGAGCTTTAAGCTTAGACTTCACCCATAGTTCTGCACGAACTAGGGCCACTCAGAGATACTTTTCATACTCATACATTTACAGGAGAAAAAAATATTATAACGCAAAATAAAGTGAATGTATATATTCAAATCTGAAAATAAACTGCACTTTTGTTTTTAAGAGGTTTTTAATGCATGATTTGTCAGTAATTTCATTTACAAACCCACAGTGACAGATAACAAACAAAGTGAGAGATCTATCTATCTATCTATCTATCTATAGTTTGCATCAAGATCGGGTGATCTTCCTTTTGTTATTCTATCAGAGAGTAATAATGGTTTCGTTAAAGGCGCCGGGTAAACACACGGAGGTGGTCTTTACTCTAACTGCTTTCATGACGTCAATTACATATAATAATTGGTTTTCATGAAGGCTGGTCAAATCATATGACTGTTTTCGTGGAATATTCGAGTTGTAGCTTGTAGATTTTGTTGTACGCCCATATAATACTGAGCCACTTTCATGATACTCTCGCTACTGCTTACAACTTGTTGAAATATTATTTAGGTTTTATCTTTCGAAATAATGTAACTTAGAAAAAACGCTAAACGTAGCCGAATTGGAGCAATCCAGACTGCGAAACATCCTTCCTCATAACACAATTTCTCGTTAAGGTCGAAAATATGTTTAACATAAATAAACACATAGCAAATAAACACTTCTCGTTAAGCCTATGAGGTTACATAGGTCCTCGTTTAACACGGCGATGAATCAAGACAACCGCCCGCCCTGTTCTTAACCCCGCGGGAGGAACGGAAATTTCCAGCGCGCGCTACAGCTCAGACTCTGCTGTGACTACACGCCCCTTAAAACAAACCCACACTTCAACGCCTCTCATTGGTTGAAGCGAAGGTGTGTCATTTCATCTGACGCACATGTTCGCCAGGGATTTAAAAGGTTGTGTTGATTCACGGCAAATATTCAACCATACCAGCATCCAAAAGGTTAGAGAAAGCTATTCAATTTCAGGCTGGCATTGGGGGTCATTTTGGTGTCCGATTGACCGTTACTACTCACACAAAGCGTATAGGCTGCCTGGTCGACCAAATCCCCGTCTCCGTTTCGCAGCTCATGAATATGAATTAGATGAAAGCTCTCGAGACAAAAGTCCTGCCTCCACGCATAGTTTCAGCATCCATTTGAAAGGAAGAGAATTGGCTACACAGAAGCTATTGTTGGCTGCCTTGGCACTGCCATCTCCGTGATTTCTTATCTAGGTATTCTTATTTTCAAGTTAAACGAATATGGCATTGAGGGGTAGTCTGGCACGTTTTCTCCGGTCTACGCTGAACTCTTGTCAACAGAACCGTTCGCAGTCTGTGGCGATTTTAGGTGCTCCGTTTTCCAAAGGACAGGTAAGGATAACGTAACCTGAAAATGTTTCAATCCTTCAGTGAGTTAGCTGAAGACATGAGACATTACTGTTCGTCGTTGCGTCATGCGTAGTGATGTGATCCCTTGTTCGTTTTCTGTCTCAGAAAAGGGGAGGCGTGGAGCGTGGACCCAAAGCTATCAGAGACGCGGGTCTGATGGAAAGATTGACTAACCTAGGTGAGCACTTTTATCTTAAAGGATATTTCAGCCTATACACTGTAGCGAAGCGTCGTTTCAGCGCCACCTTAGCTAACATCCCTTTGGTATGAGAAAAGAAGACGACGAATGTTGCATCATCCAGCGATTCGGAGGAGGACTGGTCATCGATAAAATGTGTCTAAACATCCACATAAGTTCAGATCCGAGTAGATGCATCAACATACAGTGTTTTTTATTTGTCTAACGCAATGTTGTGCGCGAGGGCGGATGTCGCTAGCGTTTGTCTGTGCGTCACACTCACATTCCTCCCGTGCGACAGTTTCAGTACTGTTTTCATTGTACCGGCATGCTGTGCACGAACTAATGTGGTGTAGGCTATTGAGTTCATTTTACGTAACCAAATTAATTCGCATTTGTTTTTATTAGGGCGTCTGGAAGGGAATTTGAGCGCCCGTAGTGAGCTGAGTTTACTATTGAGGCAACTGTAGGTCTGTTGTTTAATTTAATGTTACTTAATGTGAAGTGAACTGCAACACTAGGGCGCGCGGTCCTCGCCCGTGTAACAATGGTAACGTTCAGAATGTACAGTACAATACCGCGCGAGGGATAACGTCAGAGGAGAACAGAGCCGTTAAATCCTGTTCTGTTGTTTCGGTAGATTGGCCGTAAAATTAGTTTTGACTGTCCGAGTCTAAAACCAGGAAAGCAAATCAAGTTTTACTTAAACGAGTAATTACATTTCCTAAAAGTAAATAATGCATGTGTAAAAGTATGTATATTTAGTAAATATAAAACACATCATTGTAATACCTCGAACGGTAACAGTTCCAAAGTTCGCCCCACGGAATGCGCAAGTCATAGATGGTCTCCTTTGCAAGAGACAGACCAGCTGTGAAAGGGATAAACATTGCGTCGTGCTTAGGTGATCCGTACTCGACCAGGCTGTCTTAAACCCTGTTATTTTCCATGCTTGAATGTAAATATGTACGTTATTTGTACTCATCCAAGATTGTTGTCTGGGATAAAGGGAAACAAATGCTGATTCAATCTTCAGCGTTGATGGTCAGAGATTTAGCATAATCCTACCTAGAGACGAGGAGAGGGGTATTTGGCGTAGAGGTGTAAGTCTCACGTTGAAAGCCGTGTGAACGATGTAAGATCGCCGCAGCGCGCTGGTGCAAATGGTGTGAAGAATTGCTTCATCCAAGACTAAGCAGGCCTGTAAGGCGCCTTAAAAATACTTTCACCATATATGACGAGGAGACCGGCGGGAGCCGCACGGGAAGGGTCCAAGAATCCAAATCATATGTAATTTCATACAGTTTATAATATGGACATCCAGAGTCGCCTCACTGCAGATGCATGTAGCAGCGCTTAAATCTGCAGACATGGAACTGGAGTTGGAACAGGGTGGGTCCTTGAAATGATCACTTTGTACAGAATGAATGCAATCTTTTCCTTACACAGTCAGCTGATGATTATCATTCTGCAAGATCACAGTAGTGTTCTGACAAGATACTTCCTTTTTTACTGCAGATTTTAAACATAGGACTGTTAGATGTGTCGTTGTTGTGTTGAGCCTAAGATGAACTCCTTAGAAGTGACCCCAGGCCAAGTCTAATCGGACGCTGATTCATCCAGAGCTGAGACAACCTTGTATAAGCAAAGCAATTTGTACAAGCAAGAAGTGCGTTTACACTGCAGGTTTACAGGAGCTCATTCTGATGACTTAAACAGAGCCGAAGTGCTCACATCTATTCCTGTACTGTGACTGAAGGCTGAGGTGGCGTTACTGGTCTGTGATCAGCACCCCACCTCCACTCGTCTCCTCCACCCGTCACCACACCGCACATGCACAGCAGGTTCCGTCAAGCACAGACACCCACCCAGATGTGCTGCTTTGTTCTTCGCCACATCCTGATTCTCCCTACGGGAGATGGTCAACACCAGCCTTGCCCAGTTCACCCGGTTTGACCATGGATTCTTCAACAGTTAATCAGCCATCTGCACTTTTCTGAGGGGGGGGTCTGGAGAAATCTGAGCAGGGAACTATGGGAAATGCGGGCGAGTGGAAACTGCACAGTCAGGCGTCCCCGAGAGTGAGCTCGAACAGCAGCTGTGTCTGCTTTCCAGTTGGAGTGAGTGCTTGGTCAGAGGAGGTTGGGAAGCCGTTTATTTTTAACCAGCTCAAGGACACCAGCGATAGGCTGAAAATAACTACAATACTCAACGTTATGCTGATTACTACAATACTCAACGTTATGCTGATTACTACAATACTCAACGTTATGCTGAGTACTACAATACTTTATGCTGATCTCTGCAGTGTGTAACTCAAAGTTCGTTACTTAGTCCTAGCTGTTGTTTTGTTTTGGATTTTTTTTTCATTTTGTTTTATATATTATTTTCTTCTAATTATGGCAGCAAAGGAAGTTCCAAAAATCCTGTTTTGTTTTCATTTTTTTAAACGAATCTCGTGCTTAACCGGTGATTTTTGTCCACTGCTCCAGAAAACCCTGTTCATGATTTTGGAGACCTGAGTTTCCCTTATGTGGACAAGGATGATAACTTCATGAATGTGCCCTTTCCACGCACGGTGGGACGGGCCAATCAGGTGGTGTCGGAGGCGGTGAGCAGAGCTGTGGGGGCGGGGCACACCACCATCCTGCTGGGAGGGGATCACAGGTACATCCTCACCTGCACCACCTCTTACTTTAAATTTAAACCTCCAATCAATGTTTTTATAAAACTCCCTGTTGGAGAAGATTTACCTGCCTGTAGTGGTGCAATACAGTGGAATTTTTTTCACCTACTGAATAAAACAGATTAACAGATTAAGAACATTTTTAATCCAGAACTGCCACTGAATAACAACTTGAAGGGTCGACTGAAATGCAGTTAGTGTGGCATCTACTCCTGGCATAACATTTACCTGCAGGCTGATTCCACCTGAATCATGTACTCAAACCATCTTGAGCAAATTACATGTTACAGTGACACAGCAAAAACAAATGCTGACATACTGGTCCTTCCAGCTTGGCTATTGGCTCAGTGAAAGGCCACGCCGATCGACGGCCGGACCTTTGTCTGATCTGGGTTGACGCCCACGCTGACATCAACACTCCCCAGACGTCACCTTCCGGAAACCTTCATGGCCAGTCTGTGGCTTTCATGCTCACAGAACTGCAGGAGAAGGTGAGACTCTTTAATGCCTGAGTCTCCAGGCTGTAAAGACACATCCTGGATCCTTGTCTTTATGCACACCATCATGTTATCATTTTAAGGTAACAGTTACATAATAATCTAAGTTGCACTGCAAAATATGATTTTTCACCAAAAACTTTAGTTGAACGTTGTGCGTCATTCATTGACAGGAAACAAGCCTTTAGACTCTGAACACTAGGAGATTGAGTAAGACCTCTAAGCTGAGCAATGTCTTTTGTCAGTGTTTCATTATTTAACCCAAACAAATTTTGTCCTTGACTAAAAGTCCAACAAAAGCACAACACCATGTCTCAAAACATTTATTTGTTTTTTTTACCTTCAGTCTCTCTCTGTTATTTGCTCATAATCTGCTCATTCTGCAGATGCCTGCCATTCCTGGATTCTCCTGGATGAAACCGTTCCTCGCAGCCAGAGACGTGGTCTACATTGGCCTGAGAGACGTGGACCCCGGCGAACAGTAAGTGTCTTGGGCCTCTGTCTCGCTTCAGATTAACCCTAACCCTCAGCTCGATGGAGCACATGTCACCTCAGCACACGCCCTCAGATGTCTGGCCTGTATTACTCTGTCAGTTACAGTCAAATCCATTATGGCATTATTATTCAATTACATAACGTCAGGACATTTATTCAACTGAATACATTTAGATTTAATAACCCTGATATCCCAAGCTACAGATAGGTATATCTGTTGATCTCCAAGGCTCATCTAAACACCTAGAAAAGGTCCGTCCAAAGGGCATGAGCATGAACCCAATTTAACATGTACACCTGAAACAGGTTTTGTTCCTTTTGGAACACTATAAAAATATTGTGCCTTTTGGATACATGGACACAAAGAAAATGATCATCCGGTCCTACATTTAAATACGCTCTAAGCCCCTTTATTAATGGGCCATTTTTTAAATGGTTTTAGATGTACTGTGATCCATTGAGTCAAAGGCTGAACTTCTCCAGTCCATGTACTCTAGTACATTGTTGTTATCCACACTGAGCCTCATGTCATTAACTGCATGAAACATGTGGCTGGACAGTGCTGTTTCAAACCATGATCTGTTCTAATACCCAAATGAAATTTGTTTACAATTAGGAAGTTGTTTACCTCCCAGGGTTGTTTCCATTTCCAGTGAATAATTTAGTATGTGCTGCTTTGCTATAGACACTGATACACTTCTTAAATAATTCATGATGTACGGTTCTACCTGTCCTTTCTCCAGATGTGTTGTGTTTTTAGATCAGTCTTTTAAGAGACCACAGCTACATCTTTGTGCTGAGGTATGGTTTTGGGTGAGCTCTGATAATTGGTTATACGGGGGTTACAGACAGGAAGTTGATTAGAATTTCAGACCGTCACGCACTGCATTAACGTCATTATACATTTGTACATCATTCACACCATTTATCCCAAACTCTTATAATTAGGTGAAGGATTTTATTACAAACAAACATTAAGAAACAGGAGGATGTTAGTAAAACTTCAGATTGGTTCTTTTATCAGAGAGCTAAACATTTGAAAGAGCAAAAGTTTTTGACCATGATAAGAATAAAAACATAATATATAATAATAATATTTTAGCTTCTCGCTAAAATTAACTACATACAGTGACTCCATCCAGACTTCTTAAGCAGTCTTGCACTACAAAGGAAAGGTTAAAGGTTAAAGCGGCAGGATCCTCTGCAAGCTGACAGTTCCTGGATAATCACAACTGTGCCAGAGCAAAGGCATAAGGTAGAACACATCTGGAGGATGTTCAAAAAAACATCAAAACTCCCCGGAGGAAAGAACCATTCAGTTTTCCTACTGTTTCACTTTTAATCTGCCTTGATTTATTTTCTTGTTCTCTCTCCATCTCAGTGTCATATTGAAGGACTTGGGAATACAGTGCTTCTCTATGCGCGACATTGACAGACTGGGCATGCAGAAAGTTATGGAAGTCACTTTGGATCATCTCTTGGCAAGGTATACAAAATGTATTTATGCAAAAGACTTTTACTGGATTAGCAGAATTACAGTAGACACTGTGACTACTGTAAAAATCTGTGACGCTGTTAATTTATTGGTTACAAAAGATTTTTGCTCAGACTGGTTCAGAGCTGCAGAAACACGTCTGGCTTCGAGGTAGACGATCCCCTTGTAGGTGAAAAGCACCTTGAAAACAGGGCGGAGTAGATCACTGGAATTTGCTATTGTGGCTTTGATTAAAATGTTTTGAAGTGGTGAGAAGTCCTATCCCATGGTGCACTGTTCGCCTTAAACTGTGGAACCCGTAAGTAAATGTTCCTCGTGTGAATGAATGAGCACAGCTGCGTTGTTTTTGATCCCCTGTTCCAGGAAACCACGCCCCATTCACTTGAGCTTCGACATCGATGCATTTGACCCCACCCTGGCCCCCGCCACAGGAACACCCGTCAACGGAGGGCTGACCTACAGAGAGGGCATCTACATCACTGAGGAGATCCATAACACAGGTGAGGCCACCTTTCCATAAACCTTCATCTTTTCTAACATCATAAAGGCATAGACTGCAAAAATATTGATTACTTGGAATAATAAGTGATTATTTGGTGTTTACAAAAGTGTCCTTTTTAAAGAGCATCACGGAGGCATGTGATAGGAAGGCTTTTCCTCCGCAGGCTTGCTGTCGGCGATGGACCTAGTCGAGGTGAACCCGGTGCTGGGAGCGACGCCGGAGGCGGTGGAGGCTACGGCGGGCCTAGCGGTGGACGTTATCGCCTCGTCGGTGGGGCAGACGCGTGAGGGTGCGCTTGCCGTCCTCCAGTAGATCCTGGTGTGAGGACACCGAAGGTTTCCTATGACACATCTCAAGGACTTGAGAGAAACAAGAAACCACTTGGCATTCCAAAGTTTAAAAGCACACCCTGAATAATAATACTAATACTGCTAATAATAATAATATCGCACAGTGCTACTGAACATGAGATACGAACAGTACTACTGAACATGAGATACGAACAGTACTACTGAACATGAGATACGAACAGTGAGGCATGGAAAGGAGCTATAAATCCATATCGATCAGGTCCTTGGAGAGAGAGGGAAAGCGCTGCCCTCTGAAATAAAACCAAAGCGCCAGCTGCCTAGATTCACACGTAGCATAACCTGAATGGACTGATGCCAACTCGTGCCCAGCCAGCTAGAGGCTGGTCCAATACCAACACCAGTGTCATTATCGTCTCCGATACTCTGCCACTGAAGTGCTCTGCTAGCACAGGCAAGACAGATAAACATTGTAACATTTGAGATGGCCAAAAATCCGAGAAAGCACAGTGGAACCACATAGAGGTGTCGTATATTGATAAACCAGATGGTGGATTGATTGAGTCAATATTGTTAGTATCTGTGGATATTTAAAGATGACAGTTTGGATCTAGCTGCTAGTAATGGTTTTGTCCTCCAATGTGTGAACTGCGTAAGAGGAAAAAATGTTTGTATATGTTTGCATTTCATTAGTTTGCTTAGAGTTTGAACTGAGAAGGCTTGGCAGGATTTGTCCTGTTGACTGAACAGCATTTTAAATAAGACTTTGCACTTTTGGACCAGTCATGGTTTCAATGTATTTCTTTCTTTCAGCATTTTTTTTTATTAAAATTAGATCCTACTTTAATAATTACTAACAACTTGCCATTGTTTTTTTTACAATAACAAAGTTGTAGAATAAACATTTTTGTGTAAAAAAAATATCCTGTATTTTCCTAACAGAACCAAGTGCAAAAAATGCACTTCAGTATACTTTAAGTACTACTTATTCACTTCAGTATACTTTAAGTACTACTTATTCACTTCAGTATACTTTAAGTGCTACTTATTCACTTCAGTATACTTTAAGTGCTACTTATTCACTTCAGTATACTTTAAGTGCTACTTATTCACTTCAG